>JAGVSQ010013596.1:513-11023 GCA_022683975.1 Rhyacophila evoluta
AGCACGACGCTCTAACCAACTGAGCTAATGGGCCTGATGGCTAACGGTAAAAAATATAAAATTGTTTGAAAATGGTGTAATATTACTGTGATACTAATATCTTTTTTTTTAATATTCTTAATTAATTTAGTTCACTCGTTTTACGTATGTTTATACACTTTATCTTATCGACAAGCATTGTATTATATAGGATAGAAAATTATTTTGTACACCGCACATTATATTTGCAATGAGTTATCTTAATCTTACGTCGTGTTGTAATTTAAATTCTTAGTCAATCAATCATGTCTTAGTATATTGTTAGTAATCTGAAAACTTCAAATAACTATTATATTATCAATAAAAAAACATGTGTGAAAATTATAACGGAAGTAAAGAAATAAACTCTTTTATATGTAGTTTTTTTATTATGATAAAAAAAAAAAAAAATAGCACGATTGCAAGACGAAACCGATGGTTGATCGTTAATAACATTATAAAATATTTGAAAATTTAAAGTTTCACAAATAATAACATTTTATAAACGATTTTCTAATTGACATTGATTTATGTTATACAGTAATTAAGTCCTATTGGTTGATTAGTAAATATTAATATTTTTACCATGGAAATTGTAATGAGAAATTTATTACATCGCAACGTTGATTCCAGAAAGTGAAATGCCTTTTATATACAATCAAAGCGTTTGACTAGTGGTAGAGAGTTATTCTCAGGAATTCTCGGGAATATTTGTGTTTTTTTAATCCTCGTATCCTAAGAAATTTTTAATTTTCCGACAAAAACGGGAAAAAAGTTACCATACCGCATAGTCCACTATCTAATACATTATATTTTCCCTAAATCAATATTATTTAAAACTTCACGTTTATATTTTTTCTTGATTAATATTATTTTGAACATACCGTTTATTTTTTTTTGGCTTTTTCATTGTTTATAATAATGTTGCTAAGAATATCATTCTGAATTTCTCATTTTCCAGATACAAAAAATATTCAAGAACAGTGGCTAGCACAATGACAGATGTCGTTTGCGTATTGGCACGTATCACTTTTTATGATCACGGAATCTAGACCGTATTGAAATTCGTCGGTGTCCACATCCACCAAACTATAACTTACTAATTTAGCTATTAATAAGTATTAAATAATACTCATTAATTTTATAAAAAATATCAAGTTAAAAGCCAACAGGATGTTAGTTATCGAGCAATAGTAATTGATGACGTCATGTATATAAATAATAAGATAAATGATATGGATAAAAAATGTTTCAATTTTTCGTTACTTCTATAATATAAAATGAATTAAATCCCCTTTATTTATTTTATAAGCCACTGAAAATCTACCCTCCTTAAGATTTTTGGCATCTGCGTGGGGATTGCATTGTGGTCTAGATTTACGATTACCTATCAGGTTCAATTTTACACCCCATCGGCCCAGAATCAGGTGGATTACATGAAACATTGTTTCATATGAATGTAAAGTATTAAACATTACGTTATTTAAATAATAAAATATAATCTGAATACTTTCGATATGTAGGTATGGGGTTTGATATAATGTAGTTTTTACCGGATACTTTTTGTGACAAATGGAATTTTAAAAGTCGTGGTTAACGGGAATCAGAAAAACCTCTGTATTAGTAATAGAGGGATAATGGAATATGTACGGCTTTGATATTTTTTGTACATTATCCAAATGCATCAGATTATAGGAAAAAGAGTTAGTATTGACTACATTTGAATATAATCAATGTATAAAAATATTATCAGTATTAATTTTTTTTCAGCTCAAGCGCCAATTTTTAAATATTTAAATTATTGCAACACTTGCAAGGACAGTGGGTGATATTTTAAGTGTTTTTTTTTTTATAAAAAACTAAATTTTTGACGTTGAATTTCATTTTGGATGAAAATTATTGCTGTACGCCAAACCCCGAGATAAAGACAAAAAACTGGGCTTATTTTAATCTAGTACATAGTTATTCAGTAAATAATAATGCAGCTTAGTAGAAAAATTGTATTTGCAATATCTAAGTTGTTAAAATTGTTGAATTCGTTCATAAGTTTTGCAGAAAATCCTTAAAGCTTGTATATTTTTGTGGTTCCACACAGTTCAGTATTTCACTTTTTTATTAAGTGTCATCGTACAGTATTAAATTAAAGTAAGCGAGTAAATGAATCATAAACAGTAGGTGACCTTAAATTACTATTAAACCACTGTATAATAGATTGCTAGATAATAATTTGCTACATATTCAATTTATTAACTCTTTAATTTTTTTTTGTTAAGTTTGATTATGTTATGATATTTCTAAGTTGGTACTTAATATAATATTGGATCGATGTTTTCTGTAATCGTATTATAAGCTACAAAAGAGAATACACATTAAAGAATTTACATTAGAGGAAGCTGATTCCCCCGAACCCCATTTCCTTCTTTTAAAACTGCTTTAAAAATGCACTCATCAAAAATTCATGGACGTCTGGTATCGTTGCTAATATTTTTATGTACCCTATAATATTTTTCATTGTAGCATACTCTTCTTTGTTTTGGTTAGAACAGAGTGATCAAAAATAAATAATATATTATTGTAATATTTGCTGTTAAGTATAAATTAGTCTCGCAGTTAAATATGTATGATATAAATACTTTATATTAAGGTTTAGAAGTATACACAATTATTAACATTTTTTTATTGCCGTTAAACAAATAAAAATAGTTGCATTTAATGTATATAGCCCAATAATGTTATTAACAAATAGAAATTGACCACATGTTATGTATATTTATTTAGTAGAATTTCAAATTTTATTTCAATTTTATAATGACATAAAGAGCAGTATAAGATAATTGTATACTTGAATACATAAAACCATTTTGCATGTTAAATAAACAACAAATGCATACATCTGTAGCTATTTTTTTTTATATATACCATGTTCGCTTCCAAAGTGGAGCATATGGATCCACACAGTGTGAAGAAATCCACTCCGAAAGAGGAGTATATGGATTTCCGCAATGTGAAGACGTCATGACACATTATTTTTTCACGAGAATTGTTTGTCAGACAATTACTCAACTCAATTTGCTATAGTTTAATTTTTATAATAGTTATTAATAGTTTATAATTTAATTAATAATATTTACTACAAATATTGATTTTTTATAATACATTTGGCTTATTTTTAGTTGACGAAATATTTTTAGAACGAAACAATAAAAATATTACATATTTACAATAATTTAGACTGATAAAATTCAAAAAAATATTACGTTAATTATTTCGGCATTGTTGCATATTTGGTTTATTAAATAATAAAAATTAAAACATGGAAAAATATTATTA
The DNA here is from genome assembly GCA_022683975.1 of Rhyacophila evoluta. Classification (NCBI taxonomy): domain Eukaryota; kingdom Metazoa; phylum Arthropoda; class Insecta; order Trichoptera; family Rhyacophilidae; genus Rhyacophila; species Rhyacophila evoluta. Next base: position 3,862 of record JAGVSQ010013596.1, read on the forward strand.
AAATTTACTAAAAACAAAAGATTTAACACCTAGTCTTCATTATAATTACCAATATTGTTTGATTAATCATAAATAATCTGTATAAATAAAAAATTAAATGTTTGTTTTAAATTTTGACATTAAATTTTGCATTTGAATACGCTTGTGTTTTTATATACCTACTTTTTTATATATAATACACATGTCACAGGTAAAAATATAATAATACTTTGAACAGGAAATTGCTTGCTTCAAAGACTTTTGATTTTAAAATTTCTATCAAGTACTATCAATAATTGAAAGTAAGCGTGATATCCGATTACATTATTTCCATATATGTATATACAATTTTGCCGTGGCCGGGTACAGCTAGTTATGAATAAATTTATATCATTCAAAAAATTAGACTGGATATAAAATGTTAGCATGTTTAAGCAATTACATGTAATTTTTTGACTTATTTTTAGTATTCTAGTATTTAATTTTTAGCCGATTATAATTAATGATTTTTATTTTAATATTTTTGGAGTATCAGTATTGTTTGATAGTTTAGGATTGAAATTTTTTGCACGCACCGTGAGTAGTATGTTGAAAAATCATAGGGTGGATCGTGTAGAGTAGGGACTGGGTCCTGTGGGGACAGTGACTGCGCGGGGAGGGTGCCTCGTTAAACCGCCATTAGCCCGGGGATATGGGGTTAAAAATTGACGTGCTCCCCGCGGATTCGAACCTGCCGCTTCCAGTTACGTATAGGTACATTTGGAAAACTGGCGAGAATAGAGTAGAATTAAATAATATCCCATTGGCATCGGATATTTTTTGAAGGATTTGGTAGAATGTATTCGTTACAGCGTGCTTCAAAAATTCATCATTATTTTAATACAATCAGGTGTAGAATTAGACTGTTTTTGTAAACTTTTCTGCAATATGTTTATTGTTTTATTGCTCCTATTGACGACATAAAAAACTTACAAGTATTTTTTCACACTACCTGGCCATCAAAGTCTCGGCTCACGAACTCAAATATGAAGCAAAGAGACTACATGCGGATTACCAGATATTTCAGCTTGATGAATCTTCCTAAATTTTATATAATCTTACTCACATAAATTGTATTTTATGTTAATCCTTAAATATTGTGTACCAACCAAATTGGAAGTAGATTTTCATAATTTTTTTAGAGCTTTAAGTTATTATATTTTCTCTAATTGTATTCATAATTCATCTCAACAAATTTATTTATTAGTAAATACTGTCATTAAAAATGTATGGAAAGTATCATATTTTATTAATCAATATTCTAGAAGTTTAAATAAATTTGTCATATAAATTTTATTTAAAAATTATCATGAAGCACGATTTTAATGAATATTTATCTGCAATTACGAAAAATCGAAAAATGAGCTTATAAATCTTTATGATATGAAAATGTCCACTCCAGAAATGGAGTATATCGATTCATGATTTAATTTGGAAACTAAAGACCTACCACTCAAGATAAACTTCATTAAAGTGAGTTAAGCATCAATGATCTTCCGTAACAAAACTTTAATGATATATTTTACAATCACAAACAACCCTAGTATGTCAAATTATGAATAAATAATATCCCTCATTTAAGTCATCATATACTTTTACTTGTTAGCGGATAATTTTATAACTACAAGTTTCAGACATTGGAGACTGCAATTATGTTCAAATCATATAAGATCATACTGCTTTAATGTCTTAATTTGATAAGATCTACAATAAATAACTATTGTATTTATATGGAACGAACAATAAAAAACGAGAAGTAAATTTTTCTTACAAGAATATTATTAAGGAGATAATATTATGGAGAAGTAAGGTTTAATTTGAACGGAATATAAATTGAAGTTATCACAAAAACTTTGATATTTTGGACTATGCTGCAATATGTTGTCAATGTTCACTTGGTATAATTTAACTTTTTGTATCGAATTTTAAATTTTCATGGTTATTTTTTACCTACAAATTTATCAGGTGTTTTAGGGTGGCTCTGTGGTAATTTCGTTGAATAATGACGATTCTACAACCTAAATAAGTTATCTATTTATTGAAAAATCTATTCAGTCTACTCTCATTTCACTAGCTTAGCTTAGAATTCAACTACCTCTTTATAAGTGTTTATTTTACATTTGTTTACGTAATATTTATTGGGTACAATACTTTGGATTATAGTTGTATGAAAGATCCATTTATATTTTATGTGAATACACATTTGAATGTTTGTAGTTGTTATGTTTAAGCTGACGAAAATCAAATTATTGTATTAAAAGTAAACTGCAACACCAAAGGTATAATTTATGTTGAATATAAATATTTATAATACGTTTTTTAAACCAAAAAATTACCACATTCGTTTATTCAAAAATACTATGATACATTAATTAAAAAACAAACTATTGGTAAAGGGGCTTATTTTGAATATTAAAAATTCATGGCAAAATTTTCATAAAAAACAACCCTCTAATTCAAAAAAGCTTCCCCATAATAAACACAAAACTTAAACTTGCTGAACAATTAAGCCATAATAGTTACAGTGTTACAATCGAAACCAACCACTTGCACATTGGAGGGTGTGTTGCGTTTGTTAGACACTTTGCGATTTAGGTTTTTTGTCCTCTTGAATCGGACTTTGCGAACATTTAAGAGGGGAGAGGTTCATAACAATGAATATTATTCGAACCTTGTAGTAGGGCGGTTTGATTTTTTTTTATTCTGTAAACACAATCTGGTAGTAATGATTGTTTCGTTGAAGTATAATTGTTATGCTAGCTGTTTAATATCATATGTCGACTATGGAAAGGAAAAAGGGCGCAACCCTCAAGTTTACAATGTATACAACTTAACATACGTTTTACCAGAAAATGTAAACTGAAAATGCTGATATAGTGTCTTAATTTGCCCTTTAAATTTGGAAAAAAGAGGTCTTGTAAAATTTGACATCAGGAAAAAGCACTACAACCACTTAAATTTATTTTATTAGTTTTTCTTAAATAACTTATTAAACTATTATCAGACTGAGTAAATAAAACACAATGTTTAGTCTTCATGCGCTTTAAGGTTGTGTCTATTTCATATTATTTGACTTTGGCTCAAAATCGTTAAATATACTTTTTTGTGCCTCCTGTAAATTTTTTTCTGTGTGTGCTACGTCCTTTTTTATTTGCACAGTCGATATGATAAACTAACAAATGACAATAAAAAATAAGAATGTACCAAAAAATACTAATATTATAGCTTGATGCGATATTTTAAAAGTTACAAGTCAAACCTTTCTTTAAGTCTCGAACATGGAGTTTGCCGCTATTTTTATTCGTAAACATTTCACGAATTTTAAGTGAATTTTTGCAATTTTACAAGATTGTGTATTTTTCCATAGATTACAATCTAATCGTGCACCGCATAAATGGTGGTAAATTATAAAACTCTTCTCATTTTGGGACATTTATAAGGATCGGTAATTATTTGTACAAAGATATTTTTGTATGATTTGCCACATCATACAGGGTAAACCGTAGATGATTCTCATTTATATAGTTCATACGAGGGCCACATTTTGTATTATACATATATCTAAAATTGCAGCCAGTTTTTGAAACAGTGTGTGGAAGAACTGCCGAAAATGCACTTTAAGGACAAAAAAATTTCCACTTTAACACGTTCTGTAAAAAGAAAATTTAAAATATGATGGCGTTTTATAATTGGAGTTATTTCATTTAAGTAAATATTTAAGAAAAATTTACTGCAATACTGCTGCAAAAGTTTACTTCACCAAATAAACAAAACACTGGGTATTAATTATAATGTTTTACTCAAAGTTCAATGTGGACTCCAGTCACCATAATCATAGAGTACACTATATTTATATGAAATGTGATTCTTTAAAAAACACAAAAAAGTACTAGAATACTTCGAAAATAAATAGCCATCATAATATTTCTATACGTCATAAGTTGATGTATAAAAAGATTTTGTGCTTTTATGTATCTAAATATAATAGTGATGGTAATCTATTTTTGTCATTAAATATTATTAAAGTGATTTAGTTAACATAACACATTTTCTCCGAGATATGCGACGGGATATTTTGACAATTTTATTTATTTCAGGTGTGGTTTCAAAACAGACGTGCAAAGTGGAGGAAGGCAGAAAGACTAAAAGAAGAACAGAGAAAAAGGGACGGTCATGATGTTATGGGAAAAAGAGACGACATTAAAGAAGACAAAGTAAATAAAAATTATCATTAAAATCATTTTGAAAGAAATTTTCGTGTCTAAATAAATCGGTAGATACTTTAATGAAAGTTGTGAAAGAATTTTAAAACTTGTATGAGTAATTTATACCATATGCAATCTATTATAATTGAAAACAATGTTTTTAGCACATCGTCGCTTTGCATATTTAATATTACAACTTATATAGGAGAACGATATTTTTATTATTGTGAATTAAATATACTGTAAAGGAAATAATTCAAATTACCAATAAAAACTTTAATTACAGTAAATACACGACATTTTATGAAAGGACAAAATGATTTTTGGTCAAATACATTTCAGTATTGTAAGCCAAACGACAGTATGATATTTAATTAAAACACTTTATTTTTTAGTATTTTGTAAATTGTGGATATATATATATATTGATTCTTTAATGCTCAGTGTTTCATGTTGCAGACTGAAGATGGTAGGCTAACATCTTCACCGGAAGTCTCCGCAATTGATGATGACCAAGATATGCAAGAGGACAGGGAGGATCGTGGCGGTAGTGAAAGTACGGGCCGCGGTCCACCGAGTCCTCAAGGCCGGCCTGGGACTGCCGGTCCACAAACTCAGACACTTTCAGCACAAGGAAGTGAACACGGAGATACTCCTTCGCCAGTGTCAAGGTATTCATAATAATACATTACTTTGACGAGCGATGACTGTTAAATTGACTGAGAGGAATGTAATGTCATTTTAATTTCGTAATACTATCGAGAGTGAATGTAGTTATACTTTTAGGACTTTGGGAAGTGGAAGTCGTCCTCCTTCGCCAGGATCGATGCCTTTGCCTCCGCGGCCTACATTGCCTCCATTTCCAGCTCATATGTTCTCTGGATTTGCTGATAGGTGAGTCGAATCCCTTTTTAATTATCCCGTTTATCGACCATTCCATTAGTGAATTAATGTTTGATGCACACACTTTTAAACACTAAAATAATTCACTGCTATCAATTCAATAACTATCATAAAATCAATCAAAGTGATTTTGCAAATAATGTTTTTCTATTTCTAAACAACGAACAAAATAAGCTAAAAAGTTAATTCGAATTGTTAAGAAGGTGTATAACATTACCACACGCTGCCGCTCCCGTTTAGGAATCAAAGGAGCACTTGAGATCAAATGTGAACGCTAAGACTAATTTATTAAGACATTTTATGTATGTGTGAACAAAATATAAATAATCTTTCGTTTATTTATGAAACATAATAATTATTGAAAATGCATAAGGAAATCTTTCAATGCTTAAGTCAACTCTTTTTAATCATTTTTTTCGTAACGTTTTTTCTAACCTAAAGATATATAACTTTACTGAAATCATTTCCACACAATTTTGATAGATATATGTCGTATTTATATTAAAAGAAATAATTCCATTCCGGATAAACCGATAAAATTGATTAGATGGAAGCCCTTTTTTCTGGTCGAAAATTTTACAAGCCAACCTGTTTTCAAACTTAAAAGCCAAATTTAAACTCTAATTTGACATTTTCAGCTTACATCCTTGTGGTGGAATATGTATTAAATTATATACATTCAGATTATCGAATAAAAACTCTTCTGAAAAATTAATGTTAAGCCCTTTTTACTTTCTTCGGTCGATTATAATAAGACAGGAAATATTAAGACCAAATTAATACGTACAGTTTTGCAAACATTACACAAATTCTATGTTTAAATCATTGAATAAATTTATACTATTGGTCAGTTATTAGTAAAGCCAGAATTTTCAATAATTTGGTGATATTTGTACGGTATAATTTTGTAATAAACGTACTAGTAAAGGATACTTTTTTGCAAGTAAGGTATGATTTGTGTAGTATGATGAGTCACGCGTTTCATTGCGTACCTCCTAGTTACATCAACGCGGATTACATAAGTATAAATACAAGGAGAGAAATTAGCAAGAAATGGTGCATGAGCACCGTACTTCATGTTGGTATTCAAGAGGTCGCCTGGTCAATTCAAAACAATTGCCAATGCGCTTTTGCCGATCCAACATCGGAATTATTGGCGATTGACTCTGCCACTGATCGAATTAACCTGATTTGTTTTTTTCCAGTCAATCGAGAGGTTTGAATTCGCAGTGACGTCACGGCCAATGGCGGACGGGTCAAAATAATATAATCGTAATTGATATTAATAATATTGAATAAAACAATTTTATTGATGAAATGACGCTGTAAATGATTGAGTTAATAATAACGCAAGTTGCGCAATTATATGCATGGCCGTTTTATGATATTAGCACGTTGAATTCCACAACTGTAATAACAGCTGCCGATGCTCGATTGTTTAACCCTGACTAATGCGACTGTTTTTAAAATATATTCAAAAAAAGAAAGCAAATTCTAAAACTATAAAACCATAATACGTACTTTCCACCTCGTAATGTATATATAAATCTAGGGTTCCTTATTCCTTACAACATATGAAACATTTTGAATTGATTATTTTCTTAAAACAGTTCAATTTTGAATACTTTTTCGTGTTATATATAACAATATTGTCGTTTTGCTTATTCACTGATAATTAAAGCGAGCGTTCATTAAAATAGTACCCCATAGGCGCATCCCATATTAAGTATTTTAATAATTAACATTTCCCCAGTAACATACAAGTAAGCGTGCATGCTTAGCAACCTGGAGAATGTTAGTTCGATTCTACATCTGTCAGATTTAAATAAATCCAAACATGTAGCACTAGATGCCGATTGGGTTGACCAATTGCCTGATAAACAATCCTCGTGAAAAATAATCTGTCAAGGCGTCTAAACATTGCGGAGGTTCATATACTCCACTTTCGGAGTAGGTATCTTCACACTGTGTAGATCCATATTCTGTTCTATCAAGAAATTTTGGAAATCAATAGAGCACAGCTATTGAAACTTCCA
>JAGVSQ010013598.1:0-11022 GCA_022683975.1 Rhyacophila evoluta
TTTTATACCATGTTCGCTCCCAAAGTAGAGCATATGGATCTACACAGTGTAAAGACATCTACTCCGAAAGAGGAGTATATAGATCTCCGCAACGTGAAGACGTCTTGATAGATTATTTTTCACGAGAATCGTTTGTTAGACAATTGGTCAATCCAATAAGCATCCAGTCCTACGTTCTTAGATTTTTTAAATCCGACAGATGAAGAATCGAAACCGTGTTCCCCGGATTGCTAGGTGCGCATGCTACCAACTATCGGAGAGACAAATTAATCTTTAGCAATCAGGAATATACTGAATGATGCTGTTAATTTGAATGTTGATTATCTTCTATTCATTCCAACTGATCGCGCATGGTCCAAGTCTCAGCAATAACTCCCATCTGTATTTTAGAGAGAAGATTTATTGCTTTATTAACAAGAATAAAAAATACTTATGAACATGTTTCGAGAATATTGTACAGGAAATATCTAGTCAACTTACATAGCCATCTCGTTTTGTTACATTTTTACATTAATAATAATGGTATACTAATAAAAATAACATGATTTTTTTCCGATTCAACCCAATTAACAAAAAAAGGCAGGTATCTTTATTTGTAATTTTTGAATATATTCAGAAGTATTAAAATTATGACATCCATGAAATTTTATCACTATTTTCAATAAAAAATATATTTAAATAATCATAATAAAATAATTCAAAAATAAAACATATGTGTCTCGTCCTCTCAAAAAACATATTTTACACATCTCAACAATATGAATTAAGTTAAATATTGAACACGTATTGGTTATCTGCCAATCACCTAACTCCTAGAACAGGGTTTCCCAAACTATGTTCCGCGGAACAACAGTGCTACGTTGAACCTGAATAGGTGTTATACACTGAAACACATTTAAAGATCTTTTACTTCATATTGAAAGGAGAGTCATGATCAACATAAACTGATATTTATGACGTTAAGTATCTAAGTACAGACGGACTACTATCTTTTCTTATCAAAAGATGGGGTGTATTATTTTTATCTGACCGGCTGACAAGTCTTGTCAGTTTGACGACAGTTGGGAAGATTGACAGAACGGTTAGCCGCGCCAATAAACATTTTTCATAAATCTGATAAAAAAAATAGCATGAAAATACAGCAGTAAATATGAAATAGTTTTACATTTAAAAATAATTAATTAATAAATAATGTGTTTAAACATTTTTTTATCTTTACTAGTAGAAATTACCCAACTTAAAAAATAAGTTAAGTGTTCCATTAACATTTCCGGATTTGCGAAGTGTTCCATTGGAGAACCCTGTCCTAGAGTATCCGATCTTGATTCTTTGAATGGTTAAAAACCTTATTTCAACTGCTGATTTCGATCCGCGACATCGCGCATGATAAGCAATAAGCTGATAACCATTTAGAAATCGAGAACATCAGCTGATTTTTATTCCAATGTGAAGAACAAACCCGTTGGAACTAACATTAGTGATCCCACTACGAAGGATAATGGCCGTACGTAAAAAACACCTGGGGCATTAATATCTGAGTGTAGATTGATGTTATTTGATAAATTTCAGGTATTTCATCTGTCTATTACTCTCGGTATAACTTATTTCTCTTCTTTCTCAAACTATATTATGTCATTTTTATTATGCCGACAGTGAAAAGGAAAAAGGACGTAATCCACGTACAAGAAATTTTACAGGAGGTGCAAAAAATGTTTATTCAATGATTTGAGCCATGGTCAAAATATTACATACGCACAACCTCGAAGCACATGAAGACTAAAACTGATGTTTTATTTACTTAATACAATATTTATTTAACAAGTTATTTAAGAAAAATCAGTACAATTGATTAGGTGAAAGCCTTTTTTCCTGGTTGCTATTTTCACAGTCCATTTTTTTTTTGAAACATCTAATGAAAAATTGAGGGTTACGTTGATTTTTTCATTCTACAGTCGATATTTACATTGTTTTTTTTTTAATTATATACATAATATATAATTTTATTAATTTAATTTAATCAATAAATATAAATCTATTTGCATACCGTGTTGTAAATACTTTGAACTTTATAATGTTCTTAATACATTACACAAATAAATACAATTAAATTAATACAGTATTCTTCAAACTACTACAATAAATGCATAGTGTAATATAATTATGTATGCATACATTCTACTCGTAATTTGTACAAATACGAGATTTTTAATTAACTTTACGCGCAGACAGAGAGAGTCTGAAGTTCGTCGTTCAACTGACAGTTCACTTTACCATTCAATTCCATTTGAGACTATCTTGACTGCTTGCTATGAGCGTAGTTTTTATGGAATACATACACCACAGAGAACTTGTCTGGAACGCTGAACGATTGAACGTCCACAGTCTGCGCATATGGTTAACTCTATTTTATATTTATTTATTTAAGTCGTAATTAATAATATTCAGTTGGCTGACGTTTGTTCGTAAGCCGATTGATTGATTCATAAAATCTGAAATGATTTATAATCTTTTGAAAAATGTAGTATTGAATGTTAAAAATGCTATAAATCACCAACCGAGCAGAGTTTGTGTAACCCAAATCTTTGCTACCTAGTATAATGGTCAGTAAATAATATGTCAAAGAGAACTTTCAATTGGTTTAATTTATTTTAATTTTCTTAATGTTAGTCGTGATTTGATATTTAACGTGTCTCCTCACGAATTTTCGGCTTATTGAATAGACCACCGCTTGACAAACTGTACACGTAGCACTGTCAACGGTTTTACCAAATTACCAAAATAATCGTTGTTTGAAATTTGACAATATATATATATAAAAATAGGAAAAAAATGCCCCCGAAAAATTTGACAAATTCATTTGGATCTGAGACGTACGCTGCAAAATATATAACTCTGCTAATTTGTATTTAGATCTATCAAAAGTATATCGTTCGTAAGCAACTTTACGAATAAATCGTTTAAAATGCGAATTTTACAAAAACAAATAAAAAATAATCAGTTTTTTACTCGAAGTGGGAAATAATGAGAGAATAATATTATAACAATCAATAAGTGAAATTTTATTAAAATAATAATTGTACAAATCTAGTTGAATGACAAAATAAAAACAAATTTTCTTGGGTATAAACTTTTGAGAATCGCTGAAATGGGGTGACCATTTACAATCGGTAGAAAGGTACTCGTTAATAGCAAAATAAATATAACTCGATTAAATTGATTGACCATCATTATTTTTAATAATTGTTAATAGCCATTTCCGCTGTCACACTGTTATCTTGAAATTACGTTGATTGTTTTTAAATTACTATGATATAAAATACAATATATTTTTTTGATGTCCATAATTATTCACCCAAGCGGCAAGTCGGGTAGTATCCATTAATGATTATCATATGCACGATTTTTTCTAAAACGTCGAAATCCCTGTCGGAAGAAGATACAAGCAGGATTGAAACTCTTCGTCGGCATCCGCTGCTCGTGTCCTAATGATTTTTATATGGCAAGAAGCTGCTTGGTTCATTTTCTAATAATGTCCATGATTTAACGAAATTTATAGCAGAAATCCTAGTAACATGTACCTAATTAATGAAGATTATAAGTCTCCAAAAGTGGCTTCACATCCCCTAATTGTGACTACATCCATAACAACAAATATGTCTTGTTAAGATAGGTGCGACGGCGTCAAAGCGTTGGCAGCATAGATGCAAAATAACCATTAATAGGCCTGTAAGCAAGTGAGTAAGTTGTTGTGACGACAATGTGTTATCGCGCTGCCGAATTTGCTTACTCACCTATTTATAGATTTTTTGCATTATCTGCTGCCGTCGCTCTGTCGCCGTCGCATCTATTGTAGCCTCGGCCTAATGGTGATTTTCATTATTTTTATCAATCAATGTAGGTAATTGCAATTCAATATATTGAATAAAATTAGCAGTAAAGCTTAATCAATTACTTCAATTGGATATCATCTCATATTATTATATTGGACATTTAAGAGAAACTGATTGATGTTGTTATAGCTATGGCAAAAATAGTTAAATCTGTATAAAGCTAACATCATTGGCTTAGTAAATATCATGTGTATATATTACATTTTTTTTACAATTACCATAGTTTAATTTTTTTATTCGGGAGGTTTCAGTATTTTCTTATAAATCACTTGTCCGAATTCTGTAGATATATTTTTTGTAATATTAAATACAGAAATGAATGCCAGTTGGTCAAACGACGGGCCAACAACCCAACCTTGTAAAAATATCCGTTGAGATCATTTTAAAATTAAATTTATTAATGATGATATCACCAGGGATTGAGTAAACATGTTAAATTGATAGTATGTATATTGTTAGCTTAGAAAAAAGTTCACGGAAATCAGAGGCCAGATGGTACATTTATTTACTGACCTCTCCCCCCCGAGGCACACACGCCAATTAGTGTACGTACCCCCTATTAAAACACAAACAAACAACGATAAATCAATCAGTTCTTCTGAAATTATTTACATTAATTAATACTTGTTTTAACGAACAAGATATTGCGGTTTATAATTAGTTTATTAGTCCATAGTGACAAGATTTTTAGTAATCGTATAAAAAATTATAACATTTTACTCGTACTAATAAATAGGCATAAAATTGTCTGTAAATAGTATTTAGTTAGCATTTTGTATGTCCCAATAATTAATACTTTATTAGATTTTTATGGACGTGCTTTGTATTTATGAATAGAAAAATGTCGTTTGCGTGTTGGTTAAGTAAAACAGCGTAATGACTTATGATCGTTTGACAGGAGATGAGTGATTGTTGAATTTTCATATTGACCTATTAAATATTTACAATATGATTATTCCTTTTCTCGCTACTGTGTTATGAAGTAGTCAACGTGAAAATAAATAATATTAATGCTATGAGAGCTCATAATTAACAAGTTATGTTAGCCACAGGAGAATTTACTAGATTTTTCGTAGTAAACTTCATGTTTGCCAACATCTATGTTGTAATTCATGATAACACATAATTATGAAATATACGTGCGAAAGTTTAACCTGAATTGTTCTTCATTTAGAGTTTTAGACAATCTGTGACAGCTAAATGTATCTTATTTATTAAATAATGTGAACAATTACGCATCTGACAAGTTATGTCAAATTTTATAATTAAATATTCAAATAAACAAGTCCGCCATTTTATCATTAAAAATAAAATAACGTCAATTTAGTGGTTTAAACTATTAGACGTCCTAAAACTGAAATATAGCTGATGAATAGAGATTTTATGTGTCTACACAATTATTGTCAGGAATTATTGTAAAGCCGAAATAACTATCGAAAACATAGAACGATATAATTATAAATTAATATACATTATTCGAACTAGTTAAAAAAGAATTCATCCAAGAAATACGGATTCAATTATTTTTTTATACGCCAATTAGAAATCATATACTTGTTTTTGAAGACACTTTTTTCTTGAAAAAAAAAACGATATCGAATAGAATCTCAAAATTAATTATGTTCTTTTGTGCGATTTTTTTTACATTGAAAGCAATTTTCTGTGGTTTTAAAACGACTGTGTATTACGTACATCTTACAACATTGTTCTTAAGCCTTGAACTTTGAGATACTATGAACCTTTATAATTTTAATTTGTTTTGTCTTATAAATAATGCGAAATATCATAAATTTAATGAATTCTTTTCCGAATTATTTTATTTATATATGTACAGTTTTTAACTTGGATACAGTAGTTTCAAGCAAACTGAATCTAACTAGGATAAGTACTGCGGATGTCAAATATTTCCAACGTTTTCTTCTGAAATGCGTTATTGTGATGTCGTGGAAGATCATTTTTTACTATTCACATCCAAAGCCAGAGCCGCCTCGAGGTATCGGTAACACAGGCCGCAAACAACGATCTTCCAAAAGTAAAATAATGTTTCCTTCTGACATTTTTAAGATGGAATACGGCAGGTTTATGTATATATGAAGAATATCACCTTTGATGACACTCTAAGATGCTAGGTTACCAAATCTGTGGTGTAAATTCAACTACAATTGTAATTTCGGTACGATAAGTTTTCAGATAGTAAACTCATTTCTACATTTTTGGCTTTTTTTCTTGTGATTTTTTTTTAGAATTATACTTAAGAGGGGCACCGAAATTGACCATAGAGCCAGAAACCATATGGCTGGACCATTCCAAATTAGTATCTAAATTTACTTTTTAAGTTTGAAAAAGGATGGCCTGTCAAATTTTGGGACCAGGTATGAGAATTTCCACCACATAAATTTTATTGTTTTTTCTTAAATCGCTAAATAAATTATTATTGAATAAATAAAACACCGGTGGTTTTAGTTTTCGTAAACTTTAATGTTGTGTCTAATTAATATTTAGACTTTTGCCCAAAATCATTAAATATAAGTTTTTGCGGATCCTGTAAAATTTGCTATCTGTAGATTAAAGCTCTTTTTCTTCCCACAGTCGATTTGTTAAGAATTAACAAGATACCAGTTAAATGTAAAGTCTTTGTGAATACAATACTTTGTATGCATAACAAATTCCATATTTGTTGTTTTAGAATTGTTTTAATATATAATTAATATTCATTTAATTAAATGTATCACAATAGACTCTTTTAATATTTTTTAACCACAGTGTAAACCTGATGAAACACAAGGGACTGAAATATTTTTTCACGTTTAATGAATTCCATGTTAAAAATAGATGCAAAAAAACTCACCAATGTTCTCTGTGTCGCAAAATTAAATTAATTTAATTTTCTGCTAAAAATAACACTTTTGGTAGATAGAGAGTATGTCAAATTATTTTTGATACACCATTGACACACATTCAATAAAAAATACAAATAAAACATTCATAACAATAAAACGCCTTTTTTCACAAAAATACAAAATTCCACGCTTTCGATACAAACGTCACCGAGTTTGATGAAAGACTGATCGGGATTGATTTTACCTAAAGACGAACAGTACCTAGAAATTATTGTTTGAAAATTGTATATTTTGTGAAAAAAGGGTATGTAATAACATGTGGGTAGTAATTAGGCGGCTGGAAATAGTATATACATTCTGTTCCTTTGAATGAAAACTTTTTATTCTGGTTTTTGTTTCGTGCTCGAAGAAATTGCAGGTCTAGTAAATAAAACAGTAAAAACACCTAAAAACAAGTGATTACCCGGCTGCCAATACATTCTGTTCGTTCTAGGAGCTTAATGTTTTTATGTTAAATGATTTTTCTTTCCATGTTAACAGAAAAAATATTGATGAGTAGATGAGATTAAACGGATTTTGTCGGAACCGTATGATTATTTCATACAAACCGATTTTTCAGATTAAGCGTTTTCATGTTAAGGTTTTCTATGTAATATAATGAAATTGCTAAGTTAATTTGTTGATTTTGATTTGCATACTATCAACGCTCACAAGTAGTATTAACAGATGTATCGTTCGTAAAATTATTGGTGGCCAGAAAACTAGATTGTAAAACTAACTTGGCTTGTTTTATTCTGCGCTTACATCTCGCAAATCAGCAAGTGCAATGCCTATCTTAGTAGAATATCTTGAGAATAAATCATTAAAGTTATTACAGCTATTAAATTGGATATTAAAAAAATCAGTTTGCAGAATCGTTTATTTTGGGATTCTGTTCAACACCTACCGACCATGTGGTGGTCGATATGTGTGGCAAACAGGGGTGTCAACTGTTTACAATTTATCCAGACTATCCAAATCCGGTAAGTCATACCCGGTATTAAATTTGCATTATATATTTCAGAAAAATCAGTAAAAATCGATATCGTGATTTTTAATTATAATATATTTTAGAACATACTCGTTGTGGTTATAAAATATATATATTTATATTATTGTGACAGGAATGCATTACTTAAAAATAATAAGTCACCATGCATCGATATACCATTTATGAATATTTACCTGTTACATTTATTAGATGAATGCTTCATAACCTAATTATTAAGAGTAATAATAAACTGTATTATCTTCATATTTTAACCAATTTTATACAATGCATTAGATGTAGTTAAGCAGAAGACGTCCAAGTGGTACATTATTTTATTTATTTTATTGTATATAATGCTTTGAAAATACCGATACTTTAATATGAAAAAGACAAACAATCAGAAATATACACCCAGAAAAAGGAATCGCATACTTACAATTTACGAAAAATAGTCCCTACAAAATGTCCATGTGGCTTAAACGTTTTCGACTTTGAAGTTAAAATATAAGATCAATTAATTAAAATAAATTTTTGACCATACTTATTATAAATTATAATTATTATCATAATGCCACTTTCATATGTTTTTTCAATAAATGTACGTATTGTATTGTTTCGATAGATTGTTTTATTTATGAACAAAAAATACACTATATATAACCAATTTCAAGGTTCTGCGAGCAAAAACTGATATAATATTAATAAAAATCCAAGCACAAAACGACCAAAACTGAAATTAGCACCCACAAAATATTGAATAACTTTTGAAATAGGACGTTTTTTAATAATCTAATAATCAAGAAATACGTAATATATGTCATGTAAGTATTTAAATTTCATTTTACACTAAATTTTAAATTGTTTCTTTAAAATTTCAATCGCAATTTTCTCTTGTTTATTACTATGTAGCTTGGACGTCTTTTGCTTAATTACATCCGATTATAATAATTAAAGTGAGTTGTGCAATAATTTCGCTTTAAAGTATAAAAAAACTCGCTTTTTTATATATATAAATGAAATCAAAATTTGGATGTGACCCTTACATGCAATATGTCATGGATGACTGCACAAAGCAACAATTGCTTTTTCCTATGAAGTCTGTCAAACATACTCTAAAAATAGATCGACCTACTTATTAAACCGTACTTTCGACTAGGCTCTTCACTAATTGTCCGCTATTTCTTTCGTAAATACTATAGTCGACAACCCTAGTGTTAGGCTGTATAGACCTACATTATTATAAATTCAAGCCAATATGGACCAGAGAAATAACATCAATTATAATCTAAAACACTGAGATGCCTACGGCAGTCACCAGCTGTAATGGACATACATATATATTACAAAATGAATTGCGAATATAAAAGTATTATATAAATATTATAGTGTAGTTAGTTGACATTGACTGTTTCAGGTTTTAACCTTATACGTGTCATAAATTTACGCGAAAAATTAAAGTGATGAAAAAAAAACAAATTATCATTATTTATTGTGACAATAATTTATGTTATTTCAATCCATCATATCGCCGCCGTCTAGGAAAAAATTCAAAATTAACAAAATTTGATTCAGGAGATAAGGGGCTTAAAATGACTTTGTCCTACGACCAACTACTTTGTCTGTCTTGTCTGTCTTTGTTTGACTGTCCTACTTTGTGACTGTTTACGGCTTGATGAGTTAAATAAAAACAACTTTAACTTAAAAAGTATAAATAGTATTTCTATGATTACTTTCTGAGAAAGAGTTCAAAGTTACAAGATTGCCATATACCGGTTCCATGACAACTGCACGCATAAGCAACTGCGCACCGGTAAAGTGCGCGCATACACAGGTGCACGCATAGACAATATACATTAACCCTAACTCTCACTAACAAAGAAATATTAAGACATTTTATACTTAATTTACGTAATTATAGTATAGGTAGATTTCTATATTTTATTTAATCAGTGATATAGTCACTTACTGACAAATGAACAGTTTTGAGATAGTGGGTATTTTATGATTTCAATTTTAAGAGTCTATTTTTAGAACAGTCAGATTTGTAATTTGCAAAAATATATTAGACAAATACGAAAAGTTAGAGATTTTTCACAATATCGGCTTCTTTGCGTTTGAAATAATACATACAACAGGTCGATTACTAGAGACTAATTTCTGTGTAAATGTGAGCGCAGATTTCTTGTGAGCACTTGTTATGTGCGCGGTTGTCTATGCGTGCACTTATCATGCGAGCACTTGTCGTCTGAGCACTTGTACGGTGCGCAGCTGTCATGCGTGGTTACCCCATATACCTTGAGTTTAACAAAAAAATAATTGGCGAGTTTTACCTTAAGGGTGACGTTACGCAAAAATTAAATGGAAAAATAAATGTTACCACGGAGGTCGATTTTCCTTCGGAATCGTATTGAAAATTGGAGGTTTCTCGTTTTTTTATCTCTCGTCCTATTTTGAGATTTCTACTTTCGCACATGCATCCAGATTTTTTGTCTTTTGTAATTTCTACTTTCGTATCTAGTAGCACGTTTAAAATTAAAAATTGGAATTCAAAATTCGATTTATATTTTTTCGGAACTCCAAATTCAAAAACAACCGCAAATTCAGTGTTGCAATTTCTAGGCACAACCCAAGACTATGCAAAACGACAGGCCGATGACAAAGAATCTTAGAGTTGCAACGTGGTTACCGCATGCTCCACCAAATATAAAAAGAAGAAGAATACTTTTATTTGTTATAGTAATAATACGAATACATCCGAGTCAACTATTCAAACGGATTATGAATTAAAACACCTATGCACATCAAATTGTTAATTAGATACATCACGGCAATATAATTCGATCACTCAACACCTTCAGCTCATTACAATTCAAATGGTGCGGTAAAACAAATACTTCTTACAAGACTACTTGCTACGTGAGACACTTTGTATCCCGATACCTGCAAGGATGTTCACTTCCGTTGGCTATCACAGGCATTTTTAATGTGAAGAAATCATTTTTATTTCTCACAATAATATCAAAATGTATTTATGATGGAATCTTTACAATTTTAATTAGTTTAAACGTGGTTTACATGGTGAGATTATTAAATTTGATAATTATTTAATTTATAATATTATATGTTTTACAGCGACTCATTGTAGATTTCATCAAATTAAGAGAAATACAATAGTTATTTATATAAAAAAGAAATATCTGTTATTATATTATGTTTTTTTTTGTATTTGTAACATTTAACCTCTTTACGGTCACGCTATAGA
>JAGVSQ010013599.1:0-11022 GCA_022683975.1 Rhyacophila evoluta
CAACATCAGTCTAAAATATTAATAATTTATCGTTAGATGAAAAATCAAAAATATGTTAAAAATTAACAATTTTATAAAAATCGTTGATTAAATTATAAATTGGTAACGAAGAAAAAACGTAGCGTATCTAATGATAAATATATATTTGTCAACGTGCACAACGTAGAATTATGTAAATTTAAGCAAATTAAACTCTGAATAACTTAAATTATATATTTTTATACCATGTTCCATGTACGATAGATCCATACGTTCCTAAAGCGGAGCATACGGATCTACACAGAGTGATGATATCCACTCCAAAAGTAGAGTATATGGATCTCCGCCATGTGGAGACGTCTTGACAGATTATTTTTCACGGGAATTATTTGTCAGACAATTGCTCTACCCAATGGGTATCCAGTCCTGTATGTTTATATTCTTAAAATCCGACAGATAGAGAATCGAACCTACATTTCCCGGAATATTAGGCGGGCACGCTATCAGCGTGACAAAAATAAATACCTAATAAAAAATCTTTGAAAAAAAATAATTGAAGGTTACCGGTTTGCATCCCATAAATGCAGACTAAAAATATGAAAGCATAGGACTGAACGCTTAATAAGTTGATAATTGGTAAAAGATTGTTGTGAATAAAGTTTATCGTGACGAGGATTTACAGAAGAAAGTTAGTTTATATTTATATAAGAGTACTTCATAACTAGATTAACATTTTCATATTGTTGATATCCACATAATCGAATTTAGGAAAAGACAAGATTAAAAAAACAATAAAAATAATTATTCTTAATTTTATTAACGAAATAAACTGTATATTGTAGGTTACTTACATTAAATAAAAATGATATTCCTTGAAAAAGTTTGAGCATTGACTTCATTTGTAATTTTAAATTTCAGTATTTAAACTTTTCCAAAAATTACAGTGATTTCCTTTTTGCGTGCCAAATTTTGTTTTTTGAGTCAACTTAGTCCCAAAAGTAAAACGTTAATAAAATCCCTTTTCAGTCATATTACATACAATGATTCCGTCATGTTATATTTGATCTGAACACTCAATCAATGCAAACTATTCGTGTAGTTTCTAAAACTTACACCAAATTTTTAACAAATGATTGATTTGTAAATAATAACTTATAAGTCAATATGGTGAAAAGGTTAATAATATATTTTATTATTTAAATTAAAGTATATTATCAATTAAACTATTGCACAAAAGATAAGTATTTCTATTTCTCTATCATATCTCCTCATTACCACCACATAATGCCTCACTTACCAATCGCCTCACATCCTTTTAGATCATACTAGCACTATTTTATTCCACTGAGTAAATCCTGGGGAGATTACCTGACGATATTCTAAGACACCAGAATCCCACCAGCCGGAAGAAGTGAAAGCTGGTAAAGGCTTTTTGGAGACATCCGTTGCACATCCCTCATAGGTCTACTCCTCATCCTAAAGTGTTTTTATAAAGTAAGAAGTCTTTCCTTCTACATCATTTATCTATATACACATTGTTACATTATATCTAATTATAATTACTATTTTCGACTGATGGTGCTTGATGGAAATTGATTTTAAATAATTTAGAATACCTAATTATGATTTAAAAATTATCAAAAAAAATGTTTTCACTTCTAGAGTTTGCTCTGGTATATAAAACACATTATATATTTAAAATAAGAATTTCATTTCAAAGCTAACTGATATAATACACAGTAAACTATTCTCCCCGGTTAGCGTGGTTGGTAGCATGCGTGACTAACTAATGTGCCCACCATCCACCCGCCCCGTTCTCACACCTGGTTTTAATCAAGCGTATCCCGAAGCTCTGATATCGAGAAGCAATCTACTTTATTCGACGAGAATGTCCCGGGAGCAAATATAAATTACCCAGGACTTAGATTTAAAAAATCTGAATATACAGGACTGGATGCCCACTTGTTTGAGCAATTGTCTGACAAACAATTTTTGTGATTAATATACTCCACTTTTGGAGTGAATATCTTTACATTGTGTAGATCCATATACTCTAAATTAGGAGCAAACATCAGTAAAGTATAGTTTGTGGAATTTTATAAATTCAAAGATGTAATTGATAAACTGTAACACTGATTGATCGTCGGTCTAAAATAGAAATTGGGCCACTGGGCTTAATACCGTCTTGCCGTACAATCCGACATTTCTCATACAATATTCAAACAGAGTCTGGTGTCCCTTCATTGGGAATTTAGGTGAAATTTTACACGTAGACTTGAGCAGCTGTAATTATACACGTCACTTGAAAACGGCAAAGTTGGATACGGTAATAAGACGGTGTTCAATTTTAGAAATACACATCCAGCCGATTCCATTATCTTTGAATCTCTTTTGTACACTTCTTAATTTTAAATCAACTTGTAAAAATAAGGACATCGCTTAATTAAAACATCTTTTGTGTGAGTTTATTGAGATTCGACAAAGTATTTTAATATTTCCATTTATTTTATATTTTCTCTTGTTTTAATAATTTGACTGTGGGAAGAAAAAAGATGTTACCCTTAGTTTTTTTTAAATAGTTTTTGTTTCGACAATCATAATAGTATAACTTAATACACGTTCTATCAAAAGACTCTAAACTGAAAAGGTTGAATTAATGTCTCAATTTAGCCTTTAAGTTTGAAAAAAGAAGGGCATGTAAAATTTGAATCACATAAAAATTATGGATTTTTCTTAAATATCAAATTAAATTAATATCAAATTGGGTAAATAAAACACAAATTCTTCATACCGTCGTATTACTGGGAAAAGACGTTAAAGTGAAAAAAATGATTTTGAGATAATCGAGTTTTAATGTTTGAGTCTCTCTGTTAAATACATTTTACGAAAATTTCTTAAGTTATATTACATTATAAGTGTTTTCAAAAATAGAAATATTTGGGCTTTGTTTACGATTGAAATCTGTAAAAAAAACTATTCAGAAATAACATTATAACCATTAACAAACCCTCGAATGATAGTTTTTTTTTTTGAAAAAAGCTTTCTTTAAAAAAGCTCTTTATAAAAAATATTGTGGTTTTACAAAGGCATTATATAAAACACTTCAAAAATAAAATTGCTTAGCCTAACTTAACCTTACCCAAATTAATCTAACCTAACCTTGCTTTATCTTATTTGATCTTACTTAATCTTAGTTGTTGTCCGGAAAGTTTTTTTAGACTAAAGGGATTTTAAATAGAAAATTCTTATTTTAATATGGTGTCGCTATTGAGACGCGTTACACATTTTAGTGAAATAATTATGCATGTTTTGAAAAGATAAAAGAACGAACTTTGCAACCACTTATCACTGACAAAATGAAGCGGCGGCGCTGGACCTGGCACGGCCACATATTGCGGATGCCTCAAGAAAGTCTGAACCTGACCTGCTTATTATTTAAGTCAAGCGATCGCCGGCGTCCTGAAAGGCTGTTAAATACTATATATATATAATGTATTTGGCAGAGTTACGGGAGGCAAATATGACCAAGGAGAGGACACAAGGATACTGACGGGTGACAGGGATTCTTGAAGGCGCCATGTGGTGTCCATATGCTCCAATTAGGGAGCAAACATGGAAGAAGAATAAGAAGAAGAAGAATTATGTGTGTACCACTCAATAAAGAATAATCGCGATTATGGTTTTGATAAACAATATAATGGTGTAAAGCAATGTAGTACTTTAATTATAATTAATGAAAAATTATACTCGATCAAACATTCGTATCGACCGTGTAAAGAAAAAAAGATCTAACCCGTACAGACCAAATTTTACAGAAGACACAAAGGAGTAATGTTGAAATATTGAATAGACACATCGTTGAAGTGCATGTATATAAAAATGAGTATTTTTTTTTTTTTATATACCATGTTTGTTCCTTTAAAGTGGAGCATATGGATCTATACAGTCAGAAGATTTCCACTCCTAGTGGAATAGATGGGTATCTACAGTGTAAATACGTATTAAAAGATTATTTTTCACGAGAATCGTTTGTCAGACAATTGTTCAATCCAACGGGCATCCAGTACTGCATTTTTAGATTTCTTAAATCCGACAGATGGGGAATCGAACCCGCATTTTCCGGATTGTTAGGCACGTATGCAACCAACTACATCAACTGGGGAGATATTATTATCTATAATCATTTACTCAATCTATTATTATTTTAGTAAATTATTTAAGAAAAGCCAATGAAATTTTTGATGATTTCTTTTTTCCTGGTCGAAAACTTCACAGTTTATCCTTTTTTTAAACTAAAAAGCTAAATTTAGATATTAATTCAGCATTTACAGCTTATATCATTTTAACAGAATGTTTATTAAGTTTTATATATTGTCACTACGGAAAAAAACTGAGGGTTACGTCATTTTTCCTTTTCAATATTTGAGTTTTAAATGATATAAATCGAAATAAAGAAATAAATGATGACATTTGCTATTTTTTGATTCCACCTTAAGTAATAAAACCAATGACACACGTTCGAGCAAACAATCGGAAAACGTGTCCGGCGACCGAACCCCGAAAGCTACGGTCCAATCCTGTATCGTATTTATTCAGAACCGGATCAGGAGTCTCTCAGGGCCCGGGAAATGTATTTTTATCGGGCGCCTAGTTTTATTTACAACTCTTACATTTACGACCAATTTCAACTTTCGACGAAGTTTGATAAATGTTTATGCATCCTGAAGGAAAGAATCGTAAAGAAAACTCAGATTGCGTTTGACTATAAACGATGTTGCTAAATATTTATGAAGAGCTTTTGAATGATACTAACAAGCTTCTATTTATATACTTTGGCATTTTTACGAAAAGCCTTTGTTTTAAGTATACATACAACAATAGTTTATCTTAAGCTATCCTTATTGGATAATATCTACTATAGAAAGGAAAAAAACTCACAGAGAACTCTTTTTTTAGAGATAATACATAAAACGTTAAGTTAACGATTTTACGTCCAAACATTGGCGTGTAGGAAGACTAAAACTGGTATTTTATTTACTTAATAATATGTTAATTAAAAAGTTATTTAAGAAAAACCAGTAAAATTGATTGCGTAGAAGCCTTTGTTCTTCCCGGTAACGTAGTTGGTAGCACGCATGCTTAGCATTCCGAGGAATGTGGGTTCGATTGCCTATTTGACAGATTTTAAATATCCAAAAATGCAGAAAAATAGTTCTCATAAAAAATAATCTGTCACGATATCTTTACATTGCGTAAATTCACACTGTGTAGATCCATATGTTCCAATTGGGAAGTTAATGTGGTATATGTAACTAAAGAAACCTTTAAGAGCCTTTTTTCCTGGTTGTAAATTTTACAGGGCATCTTTTCTTCAAGCTTAAAAGCTAAATTTATACACGAACTCGTCATTTTTAGCTTACATTTTTTTTAAAATAACGTGTTTTAATTTGTATACATCGAGTACATGTTGTGTAAATATATCACCAATTATAGCTTTCATGCACTTCAATGGTGTTTCTATATAATAATTTGACTGACTCAAAATCATTAAATAAAAGTTTTTGTACCTCCTATAAAACTTGTTTTATATAAGTTACGTTATTTTTCCTTTCCACAATCATTGTCATAGTGAAATTTTAAATTTAACGGTCTATATTCAAGTAAATCCCAGCCTGGCTTTTTCTTATATTTTTATGTTTGCTCAATTTCCTCATACAATAATTTCCAAGTTGTTCTTATCGGGATATTTTCAGATAAAGATTCAATATGAAATTCTTCGGTACAGTTTCCACGTGATTATTGTATGAAATAATAAATGAGCAGAACCGCATGCGGATGGTATTCAATAAATATTAAGTGTAGCAATTATTCTCGTATCAAAAATAAACATTTTCGAATTGAGTGATTTATTTGGATAGCAATAACAAAACCACTATCCTTTTCATTACACGTCATTTGTCTACTTTTCTGCAGACATAAACTGGAATGTAATGAACGTGAGCTACCATTTTATCGTCGATAAGATTTTTTATTCCGATGTAGGATACGAGTGTTTATGGTTTCGTGTTTATATTTTAATAACAATAAGCCAAATTATTTTGTTAAACGTTTTAAATCTATTTCAGTAATAAAAACATTACTCAACACTGAATTTTATGTCTCATTTATATTGTAATTTCATCATTAATAAAAAGTTTTATCAAACTGAATTGAAAAATTTCGAAATTTTATAATTTTCTTTACAAATTACTATTTTCCACATCACAAACGCAATACGGGATTTTTGAAAGCCGCATGTGGTGTCCATATGCTTCATTTTTGTATACCATGTTTGCTCCCAAAGTGGAGCATACGAATCCACAAAGTGTGGAGAAATCCACTTCAAAAGTGAAGTATATAAATCTCCGCAATGTCAAGATGCTTTTACAGATTATTTTTCACGGGAATCGTTTGTTAGACAATTAATCAACCGAATGGGCTGGAATTTTTAAAATCCGACCAGATGGAGAATTGAACTCGCATTCCCTGGATTGTTAGACGCGCATGTTTCTAACTATGCTAATCGGGGAGAGATGTTTTATTTAGGGAGCGAATATGGAAGTTAAAGTAGATACTTAGAAACTCGCCGAACAAATTTGTCAAAACATTATCAATACAATTAATACTATACAATATCAAATACGTTGAAATCGAATGCAAAACTTCTTTTTCGGTTTTAAGATGTTGTAATATCCCAGTTACAGGAATTGTTTACATCAGGTATCGGCAACCTTTTTAGCTGCAAGTCAAAATCTACCAAAATGTGACTAATAAGAAGACGTTTTGGGTATTTGCATTTTAGGACGGTCTTTTAGTTTAAAAAAATATTTTATTGATATATTGAAAATAATTAAGACATGATTTCAAACTCTTAACATAAAATTTCAATGTTATGATCCTTAGTATTATGAAAACAAATATAATTATAGAGTTTTAATTCATTATTTTATGATTTTTTTTTATATAATGTACTTTTTTGCGAAATTTAAATGGGTCGCCTGAAATTATCAAATGGGCCACCCACTTAGTGACCCACGGGTCATAGGTTACCAACACCTGGCTTACATCATTGCAGAAAGCATGTTTTAATAATTAACGTGGCTAAAGCAGCCGTGTTTTATTATGCCTACTTTTGTCAAAGCTCGTGTTTCGTGAATTTGTAAGCTTGCCCCAAATAAGCTCTCAGAAAGTGATGGTAAAACTTTTGAATAATTCTGTAATATGTTTAATTTATAAATAATGTTTTGGCCAGTTATTTTATCATTGCAAACCCTCAAATGTTTTTATATAAAAATCTAATTATTCAATTTATTCATTGATGGGGATTGAACGAATGGTTAACAAACAATCCATATGAAAATAATTATGTTAAAATTTATCTCAATATGAAATCGTGTATATAATCCATATGGCATACACTTTAGAAAATAAATATGGGTTTATGAAAATTTTAAACTAAAAAAACTCAATCAAGTAAAACAAAAGCTTAAATCTTATTTACTTATTATAAGACGGCTGTGGTTAAGCTTTTTGTTAAGCTAATGTTGAATCCCGGAAAATACTTATTCCCATGAAATATAATATATCAATTTAAGTATTTATGTGTGTGTATATATATATATAGTATACATTTAATATAGTATAGTTTTTTATATATATTATATATCTTTTATATTTATGTATATTATAGATTAAATTAACGTTTTTTATGTTTATTAAGTTATTAGCCATTTTATGTAAAAGTTATGTAATCTTCATAATTTGGGAAGACTGTGTATCACTGCAACCATAAACAACGTTGTACTTAACAAATAATCAAACGCATAGAATTGAATTAATCTACTATTCATACTAGTATTTATTTATATTAATGTGTATTACTTCGGATCGTATTACAACATAAAGACGTATGAAATTAAAAGATAAGGCGTAAATGCGTCGATATATGTATGGGGTGCTACTTTATTTGAAGCTAGAATGCGCAATTCAATACAACGCTGTCTCAGTAGAAAATAATCAGGTTCTTTCTCTTTCTAATGGTCAAATTTAATAATGCTGTTACCTTGTTAGTGAAGAAAAATGTAGATTCATCAGTGATACCTGCGCCATATGTTTACAATCGCTACCACAAGGGATAACATAAATGGACTATGTGAAAAAAAAACTAACAAGCAGGAAGTAATGTTTTACTCTCACATAGGATTAACGGGCGCTTTACATTTAAGCTGATAAAATGGGGACTAAGCAAGCTTTTGGACTCGGTGTCTTTTTTCAAACAGGCTGTATATTCGATCTAAAGTTGTGCGTAAGACGAAATTTAGGTAAAAGTGCTGTTATTTTACGTATAGATTGTGAAACTATCCTACTTGACGTCCGACATTTCTTCCGCCTTGAAATATTTCAACCCATTTACAGATTTCCTGTGTTTAAAAGTTTTACGAATTCCTAGCATTTATAATGTATGCTATTACTTGCAAATAGAACTTATTGCAACATATTTTACCTTAAAAGTTAATAAATAAACTTAATAAGAGTTTTAATAAAAAAAATCATAATTATTTTTCATTAAATAATAACAATCCAGCAATATATATGAGAAAGTGGTTTGCTTGTAAATATACGTAACTGAGTAAGTGTTAACTTGGTGTAAATATATTCTCGTCGGTAGCTAATTGATAAAAACACGAACTCAAGGCTTGGTCCGAGTTCAAATTCTACGGCTAAATAAGAATTAAAAAACCACATATTTAGGAATTTAAATACCATGGGTTAAGAAATTGGCTGACTATCTATTGTCATGAAATAAAATCTGTCACAACAACTTTTTCCGTTATGGTAATTCATTTATGTTTCACTTTTAGAACAAGAAGTATTAAAACGACCTCACTAAATAGCTCAATACTCATTTAATATACGATATTTTTTCCAAAAGTAGAGCATATTTATCTTTACAAGAAGAAGAACTCAATTTTCAATCATACTTCAGTAACATCTAACAATTTTTGACATTAGTAATCGTTTGATATATGTGTGTGTACAAAGATACTTATTTTTTTACTATAATAGCTCTGAAAGTGGAGCATATAGGTCCACATAGTTGGGTAAGTAAAGAAAGTAGACCATATGGATAACATGTCTTAATGTAAAATCTTATTTTTCTTAATTGCAGCTGCGAAATTTGAACACGCAATCTCCTACTGCAAAATATGTATGCTGAACTCTGAATTACCACGAAGACATAAATACAGCAATAATACTGTATTTTTATATCATGTTAACTCGTAAAGTAGAGCATATGGATCTAAGCAGTAAAAAAAGTTCCCTTCTGAGAGTATATGGATCTCCACACTACGAAGACATGTCTTGACAAATTAGTTTTCACAAGTTGTCAGATAATTGGTCAATTCTATAAGCATCCAGTCTTGCATCTTTGGATATTTTTAAATTCGACAGATATAGGAATCAAACCTGGATTTCAAGGTGTGCACGCTTATCTCTAGGCTACCGGTTTTACTTAATACTACTACTTATTACTAAAAACTCATACTTTAAAAAAATGTGAATATTATTATCAGGATCAAAATTCAGTGTCTTAAATAGTTAAAAAATTGACAGCTGTCCATTTGATTCATTGGATAATAAACATATAAATAATAATAAGCTTTTCTAAGTATATTTAATTTTAAATTATAATGTTAAATAAAAACCGATGTAGAAAATTGAATACGTAGTTGTTTTATACTCATGGTTTAACGATAAGACTGAAGACAAACAAAATAATGTTCCAAGTATTCCTTAGTGTAACAATTGCTATAACAGTAAATTTATTTTTATTGTACGGTTTCAATTTTGTAAAAGACGTCCAACCATTGCTCAGTGAGATAGCGAAATAGAAGGAGGTTATTTCGAGGCAAACACCTAGTCTAATAGGGCCCTAATATGGCAATTCGATCTTTCTTCCGATCGGAAAACGTAAGCTGCAAAGGTGAAACGTAACGTATCTTCAGAAACGCGCCGTTCAATTTATCGTTATGGAAGGAAAACTTTTTTATATTTCCCAATGGGACTGGAGGAAACCGGCCGATCTCTGCGAGTAAGGAAACTTTTGGGGGTTTTTTTCTTCACCCTCCGTGAGCTTTCTTCCTGTGCGCCCAATCAGACAAAAACTTCTCTCTACTTTTCAAAGTGTAATGGTTGTTTTCGAAATTGAATTAAATAATATTTTGACCGGCGAATTGATGACGTTGTTGTTCGGGGAATATCAATATCAAACTCCAGTTATACTTAAGATTATTTGCAAAATAAATTTCAAAAACTATGTTCGTAGTAAATAAAAGCTTTTGACTAAATTACAGGAAATAAAAAGTTTGTCAAAATTTATTATCAGGCTGTTATTAATAGTTTATTATCCATTACACTAAATTATGATTTCCCTGGTGATCTATAAATCAGCATGCGTTCTTTGCTGGCGGGAATTACAGCAATTTGAGCATCAAAACCGCAACATTTAACTCCAAAACACACACGCGAATCCAACCTAACCTAACCTCTTAGCCAGTGGAGTAACATGTATAATAGAGAAATTACATACAAAATATTAATCTACTATATAATAAATATCATGCTAATGTGGACAGCAACGATGATATTTAACGAAATTTCCTTTGTTATTGATCATTTAACTGTGTGAGAATGAGTATGGATTCTAGTTTATGTATTTTTAGAATAGGATCTGTCTAAATTTCTTGGTAGATCCTTTATTTTTTTGTTTTTGATCTTACCTACCTATATATCGTCGTATTACTGGCAAAAGACGTTAACAGTAAAAAAGTGAGTTTTGAAATAATCGAGTTTAAATCGTTGAGTCTGTTTGTTAAATACATTTTACGACAATTTCTTAAAGTATATTTATTATACCTTAAGAAACTGTCGTAAAATGTATTTAAGAGAGAGAGACTCAACCATTAAAACTCGATTATTTCAAAACTCACTTTTTTACTTTGA
>JAGVSQ010013601.1:0-11020 GCA_022683975.1 Rhyacophila evoluta
TCATACTGTGTGGATCCATATGCTCCAGTTTGGGAGCGAACATGGTTTAAAAAAATATAACACCGATTTTAGTATTCAGTCATTTATTTCTCTTTAAAATATTTCTTGTAATGAAACTTCTATCACAATAGTTGTGATAATTTCATGTTTTTTTTAATCTCGCGCAATGATATTATGTATTCGTGAGTTACGTATGTGTGAATTTCATTTTGTCTGAACGTCACTTGAAAGGCTCCATAAGAAACTTATGCATCTCTCCTAGTCCCTCGGTTTTTTTTGTGTTACAATTAAAAATAATTCATAATAATTTCGGCTCATTCATAAAAAAAAATAAAAAATATTTTATAATATTAAAATCAACGTTTATGACACGAATAGTCCTCAGCCGGATAATCAAGAGTGCACTGTAGTAGATTCCAAATTATGTGAAACCAACATAAGTCAAAGTGTAGACGATATGATTTACCCAGAATGTAAGTAACGATTCTTTTAATGTTCAGAAATTTCAAATAGTTTTGAGTTTAATTAAAATAATTGTTATGCTAGTTATATCCACAGCGTAAAATTGACAAAACAGGAACTGAAAGTATTTATTTTTCTTATAATATAATACATCTTTGTAAACATGTTAACCTCGCGTATTTTATAAACGCGTGTTCGCCATTTTTACGACGCTAGTCACAATCGAAGTCACAACTATTAAAATTAATACCATATTCAGTCATTTAGTGCACGTCAAAACTTATTTAAATATAATTATACTACACTCACTTACATCCAGTGGGGAAAACCTACGATTTCATTTATTGCAACACCCGGAAACATGCTAGTACATTCAAATGAAAAATATTTTAAAAGTATTTTATTTTTGTCATATTTTTTTTTATATCGTGTCCGTTCCCAAATTGGAGCATATGGATATACAAATTATGAAAAAAATCAACTTGAAAGTGGAGTATATAGATCTCCGCAATGTGAAGACGTCTTGACAGATTATTTTCACGATAGTCATTTGTCAGACAATTACTCAACCCAATGGGCATCTAGTCCTGCATTTTTAGAGTTTTTTAAATACGATCAGATGGGGAATTAAACCCGCATTCCCCGGATTGCTAGGCGCGTACGCTACCAACTACGCTAACCGGGGAGACATTCATATAACCTGTTCAAATTTTAATAACAAGCATGTGTTCATCTAAGGATTTTTCACCATGTTGACGAGAATAATTGAACCATACAATCGTGCGCGTCTCGCAATCTGGTGAATGAGGGTTCGATTTCCACAAAAATGCAAGACTGGATGCTCATTAGGTTGAGCAATCGTCTGACAAACAATTGTCGTGAAAAATAATCTGTCAAGACGTCTTCACACTGCGGATATCCATAAACTGTACTTACGGAGTGTCTATCTTCACACTGTGTAGATCCATATTTTCCACTTTGGCAGCGAACATGGTATAAAAAATACATCTATTTACAAACAGTGGTTTATTACCTATAAGAAAAGATAGCAATGAATATCAGTCAGAAGTCGGGCGTCCAGACTTGCATTTTTCGATTTTTAAAATTCGAGATGGAGAACCGAATCCGCATTCCTCGGATTGTTAGGTGCGTACACTAACAACTAAGCTAATGGGGAGACTAGTATATACTTAGATATAATTCGTGCAACCCAAGCCTAACGATTTTAAAAGTTAAGACACGGATCACAAAAACTATCTTTATACAAGATCTAAATTTACATATTTACTCAGTTTGAAGCCTCAAAATATGCAGGTATTCCTCGACTTACGTATGTTTGATTTGTATGATTAAGTATGCGATTTTCAAAAAGAAAAAGAACTCTACGAGAGAAACCAATGAAATTCAAATTAAATATACATTACGCGAGAGCAAAAATTGGAAATTTGTGAAGGAAATTGTATTACGCGACATTGTTTCTCAATCAAATATCGAACCGTTGCTAACTTAAATCCGTCAATTTAAAAAAATATATGCTACTAGAGTTACGTAAAGTTCTTTACAACGACTTAATCACGTAACTCGAATACTAGAAGTATTTCTTTTTCTAAATTTGTGGTACAATAGTATGATTCCATTGTTAACCTGATTATTTAAATTTCTCTTTGAACAGACTGTTCTTATCATTTTGTACGGAGAGGAAACTGCAAAGTGAAAATGTTTCTTGTCAGATTTATGACCAGGAAGAGTGAAAAGAGAGAGACAGACTCGTCGCCTAGAACAAACCGATGAACAAATAAATTCAACTCATTTGCATTGAAATGTTTAAATCGAACCATAAAACCACAATAAATCAAAGTTAATGTCAAAACCTGTATGACCTTCTTTATTATAGTACACTCCAATTCGATTGGTGTGATACAGGCTTTATAATAATCCGCGTATGTTAGAACAAGGCGTCGATTCATGTGGTTACTCCTGTGAGTGACAGATATGACTTAGCGTCTTTGAGGATTGTGACGAGTGACAGCCACATCTTAAATATGTATGTGCCCTGAGTTTCAAATAAAATTATAATATTGATTGAGTATAATTGGCAAATTTGGCCATCATAATGTCCATATTTTGGATTGAACAGGACGCCTGAACATGATAGGCGCCTTATATGAATTTGACAGTATTTTCTCCGGACAATTATATTTGCATAACAAAAACAAGTATACTATACAATTATAAAATCACTTTTAAAGGGGCCAAATCTTTTGAAAATGTACAAGTTATAAATAAATGAAAATATATACACCGATGGATCAAAAAAAACTGTACAATGGCGCGACCAACGGTGCGGCACTGATAGGGCCATATTTGCAGTTCTCGGATATTGATGGTTTAAGGATATATTACATTTAAAATACTGATATTTTTTGTCTATGCTACTTTTTGGATTACTAAGGGTAGCGTCTGATATGTTTGCATTGTAAATATTGCATTTATTTCCAATCCAAACAATGAAATCTTTGCTTGATTCAAATCCAAAATAGTTAAATGAAGATATGGGTAGAGTATGTTGAAGAGGTTTATTGGATTGGAACTATATTGTAGTATATGATAGAATCCCAGTAGACTCTTGAATTTTGGACTGCCCCCGTTTGAAATGGACGACACAAAGAAGGATATAAATATTACACAAAGTCTGGGTGTGTAACTGTATGAAAAGATAATAAACTATGTCGTGAATAAGCAAGAAGATGAAGAAATATTTCTTTGGCACGGAATTCTTCTTGCGTATATCGGCTATGGATACTCTTCTGTTGTCGGTGACTATTTATTGACGAAGCGAAAAAAACAAATCAGGTCGCGTGCTTCTTCATTAATGGTTCTTCAGAAAACCTAACGTTACATAACCTAACCTAACCTACCGGCGGCCATTATTTAAAATATATATTATTTATCATTCGTTTGTTTTTTTAAGAAAAGGAAATGTCTTCAAAGTCCCTAAAAATAAACCGCCCAAATTTTGTTGCGTTAGGTTAGGTGCATTATTATTGCTTTCTCGTTTCATGATCAGTAGTAAATTATCAATTAATAATTTATTTGAGTACAAGTCAGGAGCCTATTATCAAAACAAGGCATGTCCATTTCTGGGCTTACAGGGATTATAGTTGAATAATATTGTTTATGACGTTTCAAATAAAGTTTTGGTTTCAGACGATATCAGATACTTCTGTATTTGTGTCGATCTGATATTTTTTAAAACTAAAACTTTGCTTGAAACGTTAAAACAATATTATAGAAATGGACATGCCTTGTTTTGATAATAGGCTCCTGAAGTGCTTTTGTAGTTTTGTCGAGCTTGGTACAGAGGCTATTGCGTCCTCTGTTTCAAGGTTATTTCACGATTTTTTCAGCCATCCATCAAGGATACGTCATAACCCATACTACAGATATAATCACTATGTATAATTTAAACAACACCTTAAGTTTAATATAACTATAATTACGAAATATGAATAACCTAACCTAGATGTTATATAAGCCACGTTTGAATCTTAAGACCCTGCGTTACTATAAAAAAAAAAATGCAAAAACAAAAAATCAGTGGCCTTCAACCATTTCTTACTTTAAAATTCAGAACAAAAACGCAGGTTTGTTTACACTAAAGCGTACAAGACTTATAATATAATCCGATTCCAAATAACCCTGAACTTAGTGAATTTTCAATATTAAATTCGAAGTTTTTTGCTCTACGGAAAACGTTTTCGGCTAAGAGATATATTCTTATAAATAGACTCAGGGAAACAAACGGATAGGGATTTGATTTTAGCAGTCACGTACGTACCGAGCTCAAAACGGCCACAAACGACAAAAAATCTTCTAGATATCTCTAATATAATATATTTAATTACTAAATTGTAATATTTTAATTGCCATATAAATATAATTTGAAGTATTAGTCTTTTGTATACAGCAGCGTTTTCTAACCTTTTTACGCCTACTGGCTGGTGAAAATAGGAAAAATATTTAACAGACCTTTAAACACAGAAATAAAAACTATTATTGGTGTCGTATTTTGTTTATTAGTTTTTAATCTTATATTATAACAGAAAAACATAATAAACAAACAACAGTCTTATTGCGAATTGCGAATACAAACAAAAACATTACACTGTCGTATTACTGGCAGAAGACGTTAAAGTGAAAAGTGTGTTTTGAAATAATCGAGTCTCAATACTTGAGTCTCTCTGTTAAATAGATTTTACGAGAATTTCTTAAGGCATAATTATTATACTTTAAGAAATTGTCGTAAACGCTATTCGACAGAGAGGCTTAAACATTAAAACTCGATTATTTCAAAACTCACTTTTTCACTGTAACGTCTTTTGCCAGTAATACGACAATATAATATGTAAAATTGGGTGTTAATTGAAATATTCAGAAACTAATAATTAAATTAAGTATTTAGATTTTAAAATAAGTGTGAAAATTGCATCTTTTCTGGAATAGTTGATCAACGTAGCTTTAGTGTTCTTTCGGAGTGATGACGCGCTGTATTGACATTCAATTGGTTTCTCAGCATCGTTTTTATTATTTATATGGTCGACCAAGTCTTCTCACATGAACATGTTGCCAAAAATGCGGATAATTTGTTAATGCCTCTGTAACTAGGTGATGAATATGTTGTCTATTATTTATGACATACATAATTATTTTTAAAAAATACAGTGCAAACACTAAACTTGTCTAATGAACGAACCAGCGGTTGAAAAACCCTGATATATAATATTTTGAAACTGTAAATCAAATATCGCTGACGGTAGAACAATATCTCATTTACGACACAACACAAATATTATAGGATTTTTTTCACTTTATTTTTTTACCAAATTCACTCCGAAAGTGGAGGATACATATCCACACAACGTGAAGATATCCACTCCGAAAGTGGAGTATATGGATCTACGTACCGCAAAGACATGAATTGGCAAATTATTTTCCATAAGAATTGGTTGTTCAACAGTTTCTCAACCCAATGAGCATCCAGTCTTGCATTTTTGGATTTTTTAAACCCGGCGAATGTTGGAATCGAACCCGCATTCTTCGGATAACCTCATGCTGCTGCTGCGGCTGCGGCTGCTGGGGAGAATATGATTACTATGCAATAAAAGCGAATTCTGTATATTTTATATTCCACCATTTAAAATATCATTATTTATAATATATAGGAATTGTAACACACAATACATGAGTTTTTTTCATCTGTAAATATTGTATTTCGTAGTATTCTGGGTATTGTCTAATCATGAACGATAAGTTGTTAGTTACTTCTGTGATAATATTTTTTTAAAAGTATGTCCGTACAAAACGTGCGATGTATTCATATTGGAGTTATATTTTTTATCGTTTGACCCCAAAAACGAATTCATAACGACATTTTTATCGCATCGACATTGCAAGTAACGTATTATAAATATAATATATTGTAGCTTAGATAGTAACAACCGTTGGATTATACATACATATTACAATAATATGATAACAATATCGTATACTCGACCCTCGTTTAACACGGTTATATGCTTCCACGAAAACATCGAGTAATATATATCCGTGTTATGTGAGGTACAAATTTTATACAAAATTATGAAATTAGTTCCAAAAAAAATATAGAAGCTCAAATTTCTGAGACTTCTGTACTTGCGGATATATGGATACTATTCGTCGCTTAATCCAACTGCTTTCATTTTAGGAATGCTTTCTTATTGTAGCTTAAAACTAATGATAAATATGTATGTGACGACGCACTCTTTTCGACTTATGCGTAGTTTAATTGATGACTAATATTGGTCTGTAAGTTCCTAATAACTACCTGATAAATCGATAACATCAACTGTTTTATATTCCTAAATGCAGAACTAACCTGCCAGTAGTCATACCACTGCAGAGAGCAATTTTCATGTTTAAAGAAATTGCCTCTGTTATTGATATCTTCCACCTGTGTGAGAGAGATGTACAACATTGATTTCACTTATATATGTTAGTTAGCGTAGTTTGTAGCGTGCGTGGCTAGCAATCCGGGAAATGCGGGTTCGAATCCCTATCTGGTGTTGGATTTTTAAAATCTAATAATGCAGGACTAGATTCCCATTGGGTTGAGCAATTGTTTGACAAACGATTCTCATAAAAAGATAAACTGTCGAAACGTCTTCACATTACGGAGATCCATATACTCCACTCGGAGTGGATACCTTCATACTGTGAAGATCCATATGCTCCAGTTTGGGAGCGAAAATGGTTTAAAAAAAAAAGTTTATTTGTTATATTAATATTTTTTGTTATATTCGTGTTATAAATGCTCTAAGCCAATATTTTCTAATGTTTTTAATACACACGAAAAAAAATTGTATCTATACACTTTTTTTTTCAATAAACAATAGATAAAATGTAAAAATTCGTTTATTTAACATACTTTAGTACTATCGATCATTAATTATCTTTACCACTTATAATCCAATTTATTCCGATTTCTTCTAATGATCAGCTCTAGGTTCCATTCACTCTTCATTATTCAAGCGCATGAACATATTATATTTATTATAAACAGTAAATAATTAATAATACATACATGTAACCATTCATGAATCTACAGTTTATAAATATGCGTTGCATCACTTATACTTATTTAACGTTTTTTTTTCTTCTAAAACCGCGTTATATTAATATATGCCATAATTTATCAACCGTGTGAAAACGAAGCCGTGTTATATATGCACCGTGTTATAGGAGGATCGAGTGTGTATTACTCGGTGAGATATCAATGGAAGTGCGGCATTTTAAAGAGAGAAAAAAAATAGGCGCTCAAGTCGACTTAGACCGGTTTGAATTATATATTTTACAAATTTAAGTAGTAAATACATGAATGATTTCATCACTAGTAAAACAAACGTATTAATAACCTGAACCACACTTCATAATTTGGTTTTTTTTCACTGCGTACGCTCCGAAATTGTAACGTAATGGATCTCCGTATTGTGAAGATTTATTTTATACAATCTTTTTACGAGAATGTATTATCAAATAATTGCTCAACCCATTGGGAATCCAGTCCTGCAACTTTGGGCTTAAAAATCTACGAGTTCTAAATATAAAGAAATATGTACCTTTATATATACTGTCATAAAAAATACATTTATTATTCAATATGAAATGTCACATAAAAGATTTCTGACAACTTAACACTTTACGATTCCCGTCTTAATTGCTTAAAATATTTTTCAATCTCTAAAAAGGTCTATAATTCAACCCATTTTAAAATCTTAGTTACTTTTTTTTTCATGGCCTAGAAAAACACGTAGATATTTTTGTCTCTCTCTAGATACGTGGCACCTTTCCACTATTTGTCGTTATCTCGCATGTATTTGCTAATGCTATAATAGTATCCATAACAACACGTCAGCACTATGATGAACGATAAAATGATTTAATCTTCAACATATTCGTGTTAAAATATTCTACACACACTATTAAGATGTGAATTTTCTTCAAAAAATATAGATGTATCTAACCGTTATGTTTTAATACTTCATATCTTTTCCAATGACCAACCTCGTTCATAGCATGTATTGATAATTTTACATGAGATAATTCCATATTATTGTTGTCTCTTTACCTGCATATTGTAATGCATCAATAATGATATATTCTACTATCTATGAATACTTTATATATTATTAAATGCATTGACGTATACTCCTATCTTATTCAAATACAATTTTGTTGTACATTTATTGTTGCTTGGTATTATTTAAAACAAAATATTTACTGGCTTCTAGTATGTAGTAAAAGTTATATTGACAAATTGTTTGAAATTTTGCTAAGCAACGCGATCACGCTTTTGTAAAAACATATGCTATCAATTTTATATTATAGATAGATGACATTAAACTTACTTTAAAATCTCTCTCTCTCCTTGTTTGGTTACTTTTAGTATATCCGTGTGTTATTTGATGTCGCAGATCTCGATTTTGAGTGTGTGTTTATGAAACTCTATATAAATCAATGTGATAAATCGATTCGTCTTCTTCTTTGTTTACATTCGTTCCCCATTTGAAGATTATAACCACCACGTGGTACTTAAAAAATTCTGTCAGCCGCCGTTTTCTTTGTATGCATCCAGGTTATGCCAGCATCCTTTGACTGGAATACAGCCAGTGGATAACACTCGATGGTCTTCCAGGATACTGGAATAATGCCTTTAAAAATACGATGCAAGTAAAACTCAGGTTCTCCGTAGAATAAAGTGATTAGAAAGGTATTATTCAATTCTCACCTTCCTCTACCAAAAGCGGCAGTGCTAGTCCACAAGTGTCCAAGTCTCAATGACGGCGGAAAATAATGAGATGACATTTCCATGCAAATATCGCTTACTGGCTGGTGACTAATGACTACTTAGAACGCTCCCTATCTTCTCCTCTGATGCGTAATGACTTTCGAATGAGTGATCAACGGACCCCCAACACAAATTTACCACCGTGATCTAATACACACGCTCGCTTAGACGAATGGGTAAAGTGGAAATTACGTTGATCCCCAATCCATTTTTGGAAATTTTATTTATTTTTATTTTACGATTATTTTGATAAAAAAAACAGATTTTAAGCGATTTAATTGTAGAATACAAAATAGCAACGTTATTTATTTTGCAGTATAGATCTCAGATCCGAATGAAATTGTAATAACTTATATCATATAAATATATACAAATATATTGCGGTGTAGCACGTCGGTATTATTAAATCATTTTCAGCTAAAAGTAGACTTCGACTTTGAGCTTTAAGCTATCGAAAAGCTACGTTATTGACATGCTTTGTCAAACTATAATACATTTACAATTTTTTATCATCTAATTTTCAACCCTTATTTATCGTATTGTATGTTGAACTGGGCGGAAATGTCATAAATTATTGTTTTATTTGTGATATTTTTATATCAAATAAACGGTCTCTGTTTGGCCTTAAGTAAACATAATAACATTATCTGAAATGTGATAACTTCGGCTAGATAGCCACACCACACATCCTCAGATTAAACTGGAGTCAAATGCTAGCGTCCATTTTGTGTTAGATATTTTTTATCTGAAAAAGTGTGTACGTTCAACAAAGATCGTTTCATAAAGCAGTGAACATAATATTGTAACCTACTTGACACATTTTTATCACACTTTATGTATTATTTATTTTATTATTTATTTGAATCCATATTAATAATATGAATAGGATAAGAAATACAAATACGATTCTTATGTATTCAAATATGTATACCGATTATGTAAAGTAAAAAACACCTAACGTTTAGTTTTTTAAATTAGTTTTACGCTGAAAATTACAAATTAGTATCTACATTTAGCTTTTATGTTTGAAAACAGGATGCTTTATAAAATTTGCGACTAGGAAAAGGACTTCTACCACATCAATTATATTGTTTATTCCTAAATAGCTGATTGAATTAAAATCAGCTTGGGTAAATATAACACCAGTGATATATCATTAAATAAACGTTATGTGCCTCTTGTAAAACTTATATGTGGTTAACGTCCTTTTTCCTTTCTACAGTCGATATTTATAATTGTTCTGTGAATTGCTTATACGTAGGTATGTATTCAATAGTTGGATGGGTTAAAAAAATACCGAGGCAATTTTTTTCAGATGCTGAAGCCAAAATTAAGCAAGAAAAACATAGCGACAATGACGTTTTCATACAACTTTATATCATACCATTTGGAGACAAAGCTTGAGCTTTCCATTAAAATTCAATTTAATCTCCGTACGTTTGAAAGAACGACCATATTATATTGTATAATTGTATTTAAATACACTATGTTTATATTCACAAGAATTGACTATTCCCCAGTTGCTCAACCTATTGGGCATCGAGTCTCGATTTTTTATATTCCAGCAGCTGCGGAATCGAGCGTGAAATCTCCGACTAAAAAGCATGCACGGTAATCTCTTGGCTATCGATGAGATACACATACCGCGTTTCGCCGAAAATAAGAATACTCTGAAAAATAAAATACATTTCATAGTAATAATTTGAAATAAACAAAAACTACTCTGATTTCAAAACAAAACTATTAGGCATACAATAATAAAACTAGAAAATTTCATTCTTCCAAATGCGACACACAGACATTTACGAATCAAAATTATCATAACTATTAATCAAAAATCCAATCAATCCATTGCTAGACACCATCTTGGCATAGACAAACAAGACCGTGACCGCGCTTATTGCGTCTCGTAAAGTTTGAACAACAACAGAACTAAAAAAAATATAATGACTGGTCAATACTTTAGCCATTTTAAGACTCCATAAAACATTCCATAAAAAATGTGAATGATAAGACTTATAATAATATGTTGCATGCGGGAGCATTGTGTTTAACATTTTGACAATGTTATGGCGGCAGTAGACATCTCACATTCGGCAAAATGAACTATAATATATATTCTGAATTATTTAAAACTGGTAAACTTCCATATGTGAGATCACTTTTAGCGAC
>JAGVSQ010013602.1:0-11019 GCA_022683975.1 Rhyacophila evoluta
TTTAAAATCAATTTCCATCAAGCACCATCAGTCGAAAATATTAATTATCAATATATATATAGTTCATAGTTTGGCGTTATGCTTGGCTATTTTATTATTTCATAAGCATTTTTAATTGTTCCACCATTCATTCTATGCCAGTTTTCACTGAAGAAAAATAATCATATCTTTTTGCCCAAAACTTATTGGTTTTAAATTGAAATATATTTGCTTTTTTTAGGTTATACATTACTTTTTAGGTAAGTAACGTGTGATTTAATAGAACTAATTGGCAGATTAGTCTGTCGCTCACATGGACGAGTGGAAGGGGAATTAAAAGAGGTGTAATCAGGGTAAGGCGCTTTTACATCCCAATGCGATTAATTTAATAATTCTCGAATGCATTTATAATATTATTAAATATATAAAAAAATCCTTTTTTTACCTTTTGGTTAAATCAACATTTTTTCCACTTACAGTTCAACATTGCATTATTATACATAAATATTATTCGATAATAATGTCACTATTTATAGATATTTTATATATTGTAAAAAATATGATACAATAATAATAAATGAATGAATTTTTTTTCTTTTAAACAGCCATTTAAAAAATTAAAATAAACATTTTTTCCAAAACTTGTAATAATTATAACGAAGATAGCTACAGATGTTCAAAAATTTGCTGAAAAATCCGTAAAAATTCAAATGATTTGTTGCTGTTAATCAAATAGCTTATCTGTATTTTAAATCGCAAACGTACATAAAAAAAAATGTATTGCTTTATCATGGATGACATGCAAAATTACTTTTGGGCATAGGAAATAAAGATGTACAATTAACAAACTAATATATCTTAACAGTCCATATAAAAGTCAACTATTTTTTAATTGATTTTAGTTAAATATATATTTTGTTTAAACGCCAAATTTGGTAAAAAATATGATGAATATGACACATTTAGCAATCGATAAATACTCTATTGTAGCTTCAAATTGTTGTAATCAAAATAAATTATTCAGAATAAAAAGTTATTCTAGTATAAAATAAATAATTTAATTATTGTTAAATGATTTCTTATGGATTTAATCCGGCCCTGTGTGTGAGGCAACAAACCGCAAACTCGTTGTTAAAATATTCCAGTTATTTTGCATACGAAGAGCGACGAAAGTAAAAGAAAATCAATGAAAAATATATGGTGAGCTTTTTGTATAGGATGTTAAAATTTATCGCTTTTCAGACGTTTATGAATGAACTTTTAAAGGTCAGCTATTGAATTTAATTATTTTCGATTAATAAATCATCATAATTAGTTATAAAAGATAATACATACATATAAAAATAAGCTAGACGTACATGGTGCTTTAAAATAAATACCTTTGTCGATTACTACAGGTGAGGTTGTTTGACTTCGTAAGTAATTCCTAAAAAACAGTCCATTGTCACATTAAAACTGAAGCAGCGGCAAATTTCGCTTATGTAACAAATGCAAATATATCGGATTTTGGAAATCGAAGACCTAAAAAAATATTAAATATAATTCATTTTAAAATGATAGATCAATTTCTATTTAACAGAAATTACTGCTCGTGCTGAACAAATAAAGCTTGAGTCTTTTCAAATTTATCAAATAGCAAAATGTTATTAATGCGTACGGCTATCATTTCTGTATGACCTTTATAAAGTTGTTGTCACCCATGACACAATTAAAAATATGAGTTAGATAAATGACACCCAAAAAAAATTGAAAATGACTTTTTATTTGAAACAAAAGAGTGAGAAAATAGGAGTTTGTTTTTACAGTTATCATTTCTGTATGACTTCAATATGAAGAATCAAATGATAGAAGGTAAAAGTATGGCACTGAACATATTTTTAAAACCGTCCTGTTTTGATTTTTTTTATATACAGCTGTCATTTCTGTATGATCTCAACTGGCACATTTACAGCAGTGAAAAAATCAAAAGTTAGCTATATAAATCATACTTAAGAAATTTTAAAAAAAATCATTGGTTACAAAATTAGTGAAAAAATAGAAACTTGTTTGTTCAGCTATAATGTATGTATGACCTTGATAGGTGTGCTGTCAGCCTAGAAAACGATTAAAGCTTTTTATGAATGATCATTACTTTCACAACGACCTATTATTTTCGTATAATACGAATATATTTTCTAATTATATAATATAAAGCTAACGTAACGTATGAGTTCATATCATTAAGCGAGGTTCTTGTTTGTCAAACAATACGTGATAAGAATAACTATATAACGTTACCTAATCATTTGTAACCGATTCACGATTCAGTGCCGCCCGGCAAATAAAATAAGTAAAAGTTTATTTAGGTCCCTTAACTCTCCCCCAATGTCCCCCACTTGCCCCTGTCGAACCTTTTTCGAAAGCTCTCGCCCCGCTCCATCCCGCGCTGTTTCGTCTCCTCGTTAGCAACTGTTGCTATGGGCGTAGCTTTTGATTGTGACGTCACTGTCGTTGGACCAATCGCGTTCAGATGCTGTTCGGAGCTTTCACGGGATAGACGGATTCTAGAAGACGTAAATTTTATTCTCTTCCATACT
Organism: Rhyacophila evoluta; assembly: GCA_022683975.1. NCBI lineage: Eukaryota > Metazoa > Arthropoda > Insecta > Trichoptera > Rhyacophilidae > Rhyacophila > Rhyacophila evoluta. The sequence continues at coordinate 2,556 of JAGVSQ010013602.1, forward strand.
GGATTTAATTCTCATAAAAAGTTAAACTTACAATCCGTTTGTAAATGTTATATATTTATAATAGTAAGAGTGCTTTTATCCGATATTAGTAATTTTGACTGGTATCAGAGAGTACAATGTTTTTTTTTTATACCATCTTCGCACCCAACGTGGAGCATATGGATCTACACAGTGTGATGATATCCACTGCGAAAGAGGAGTATATGGATCTCCACAACGTGAAAACGTATTGATAGATTATTTTTCACGGGAATTGTTTGTCAGACAATTACTCAACCCAAGGGCATTTAATCCTGCATTTTTGGAATATTAAAATTTGACAGATGGGAAATCAAGCCCGCATTTCCCGGATTGCTAAGCGCACACGCTACCAACTACGCTACCGGGTAGACAAGTACAATGTCGTACAGTCCATTTTTTTATTTTAATATAATAAAAATGCGTAATTATCCACCTTAAGCTCGTCAATATATACATATACAATAATACTATATGATATTATATGTCTCCCCAATATCATAGGGGTAAGCGTGCGCGTTTCGCAATCCGGGGAAAGCGGGTTCAATTCCCACATCTGTCGGATTAAAAAAAATCCAAAACTGTGGGACTGGATGCACACTAGATTGAGCATTTTTATGAAGGACAATTCTCCTGAAAGGTAATCTATCAAGATGTGTCTTCACAATGCGGAGATCCATATACTCCACTTCCGGAGTGGATATATTCACACTGTGTTGATCCATATGCTCCACTTTGCTAGCGACCATAATATATATATACAAATAACAAACAATGGACTAAAATTAATGAAATTTCACTTAGGCATGACTAATTATATCATACATACATCAGTTTCAAGCTGTAACAACTCAAAAAGTTTAGTTATGTGATAATTGGGAAACAAAATTTTGATCAGGCTTAATCTTCAAATGTACATCTAATTTTTCTAAAGTGTAATGATATTATAAGATTATTTAAAAATAATATAACATATGTATAGTATTATAAGCTTAATTCATTAATTTCATGATATTAACATCAAAAAATTTGATTTTCACAAGATTTTCGTAGTTGTTACATTTCGGAGTTAGATATCCGTACCTCTTAGCTGCTTGATAGCAGAGGCGTAACTGACAATTAAAACACCTATGGCCGGTCAACCAAAATGCGTCTTTAACGCGTATAGATCCCATTATTGTATGATATAATAAACTGCTTTGGCTCAACTGTTCCTTATGGGAACTATCAGGTGTTCTATCAAATGTAATGGATAATATTTGGTTAGTTTTGCATCATTAATTATAGTTTCTACTACGTCGCAGGATGAAAGACTCATAAACTCATCTAGGATAAAAAAGAACTTAAATGTTTAATTAAATCTAATGTAAAAACTTATCTTCTTAATCTTCTTCATCTTCAACATCTTCGTGCCTTTCTGGAACTAGACTGGCCAAGGTCTTATTAGCCATAGACTATTTACGCTCCTGGTTGATAGATCATACCATGAAATAAATATGTATACATTATAAATATTGAATATTTGTGACGCATTTATTAAATTAAATTCACTGATATATTATATACAATAATAATAAAATTACTAAGCCAACGAAAAAAAATGACAAAACCTTCAACTGTACAGAAATATGTTCGCCTAGTAGAATTCTAACATTTTATGTAGGTAGTTTCGTGCGTACACAAATCAAATTAACATTTAATTATATTATCTGAGGATCACACTAAGGTGACTAATTTTTTTCATTAAAAATTAATGGTCCAGATTAGTCTCGTGTAAAAAAATAATTGCATTATGAGATAATTGGCGATTTATTTTTCAGTAAAATAAAATTTAATACCTATGCTTCATAAGTAAACTTTTCCGTTTGGCTGATACAATTTATTTATTAAAAAAGTGATGCTTTGACAGGATACAAAAAAGATTCTCAAACTATTACGAAATGATTACTTCTAATAATTATATATATTTTTAAATAACCTATCATTCGGTGTTAAGCATACATTTTTTATTATTTTTAGCATCATGTTATAAAATTTATTTTAATTCATTATTAACTTTTATTAATAATTATGTAAATCTTAACTAAACGCAAGTTCCATAGTCATGTGAATTATATTATCATATCAACGAAACACGTGTCACTTTAAAAACTGTAGAGGAAATTTGTGGTTTATTATGCTGATGATGTTTTGATGTTTGTGTCTAACATGATCTGATAAAATGCAGATGATAAGATTTATATTCTCACAATTTTTTAATAGTTTATGAGGATCGTCTTAAATATTAACCGGACGAAACAACCATGAGACTTTATAGAGTTTAGTATGTTATTACGTTCGCTGCGCCTCGGTATAATATACGGATAACATGTTTAAACAATTGCAGGCGTTTGAATGGTAAACATGTTAATAAAGAATTGTTTTATACTGCTTAACAATTTATAAATTTTATTATAATTTAAAATGAAAATATTCTTAGATAACAGAATTCGCTGTAACGCTATAAACAAATCGTTATTTACACAGAGTAATAATAGTAAGAAAATCAATATAAATTTTTTTTTTTATATATAAACAATGTATCACTTTATTGGCTTATCTCTAATTGACTGACTGTGTAAGTCACTATATTTATGTGATGCGCGAGTGAGACGGTGCAATTTTTCATTATTATAAGACACGCAAAATGTTACAATTAATCGAATACAAATTTAATATTTTTAACATACGTTTAGGTAGTTATAATTCATTTTAACGCCAAACGAGTTACACTACTAAGTGCCGTATCTAACATATCATAAGTTTTTTCTCTAAGTTGTATTTTATAATAACATTTTTTTAATCGCAAAAAATAGTTTGTAGATTGTTTGTTCCCACATTTTGAAAAGCTTCCTATGAAAGTCGAGGGAGAGCTTTTGATTCTTGTATCTCTGTGTCATGTGTCTCCTGCAGGAGTCACGCGAGACAAGCGAATCGCGTACCTCCAATCAAAATACGGAGCCACCTGAATATTTATAATATACTCTACCTATGGACTGCCTTCTGTCAAAATCTGCAGAGGAAGTCGGTATTTCCCATTTACCCATCTGAAAAATAAATTGTCATATTGATGTAATAGAGAAATCTCCGTATACAAAATCTTTAAAAGCTCTCTACTCCATTGAAAATATACAAGCAGAAAAATATTAGATTCTTGACTATTTTATTTTTATATATATATCAATTTATTTAAAATAAACCATAGTACAACTAGAAAGGAAATCAATTTCCAACCTCATATAGCTTTAACTTTATTATTTTTTGATGAATAAATAAGGCAAATTTTCATAAATATTAACGCCATAATATTTTTTTGCAGCCACTTATCACTAACGAAGTTAAGCTGCGATGTTGGACCTGGCTCGGCCACATATTGCGGATGCCACAAGAAAGTCTGAACCAGACTTGCTTATTTTTAAGCTGACCGGTCGTCGGCGTCCCGGAAGGACGCTAAATACTATCTATAGAATGTATTCGGGAGAATTACGGGATGCAGGTATGACCTGGAAGGACGCAAGAATACTGGCGGATTCTTGGAAGCAGCACGTGATGTGGAACATGGAAGAAGGAGAAGAATAATTTTAAATGTTTTCAATTACTAAATGATAGTAAAAAGTTTCAAAATATTTTTAAAAATTACTTTTCTACAGTAAAAACAATAAAAACATTCACAAATGTTTTGTGTATACCACTAATGTGACACACGAAGAGTTGTCGTTAAGCATAGCAATTGCTTTCCGTAATGGTATTAATACTGGCATGCTTACTGTCAAAAGTACAAAAGTTTAAGAATATTATTATTAGTTCTAAAATATATGCCTTATATTAAGATCTACAATATGTTACCCACTATCCATCCTCCCCATCCTTACAACTGGTCTTAATCAAGCATATCTCAAACTCTGATATCAAGAAGCGATCTACTTTATGCGATGTAAATATAAATTAACCAATAATTTTTCACCAGTGCTGCGCCATGGGTAAGAAGTGCCCTTGTGCAAAAAGTTTTTTTAACTACCAACATAGTTTCACTGATTTATAACATGGATATTTTTAACTCTTTAGCCCTTTCTAAGTATTTTATATTTGTATCGTAAATATTTGTAGTAAACTTTTTAAATTCTGCAAATATCATTTCACGTAAAAATACTAACAAATTTATTTAATTTTTATTATTAAAAGCTGCCCATCGTATTCAAGCGTCCTTGTGCGGCTCACAATCTGGATATTAGCACGGTATCTACGCACTAAGTGTGCCAAAGTTAAAAGAAATATAATGAAAATGAAAAAATGGAGACTTATTTAGTCAAGTAATAATGTAAAGAGATCACCACGCTCACCGTATGACGCCATCATATTGTGGCATCCGATTTGGTCATCACAAAGGCGAATTTGATCCCTTTAATAAATAAATAACTGTTCTGACAGATCATCTAACCGACTTGTAAATATCTCTCTCAGTTATTTTAAGATAAACTTTATTTATACTACCTAGTTTAAATATCATGCAGTTCAATATTTTAATCGCTTAAAGCTCAACTATACCATGTGTAGCTTTATAAGAGACCTCCGATTAAATCGATGACGTCACGTATGTAACATAATCACGTGATCTGGTCATTTGTGGGGCAACAGTATTGCAAGTTTTATAATATGCACAGTACAAATAAACGCAAATGTTGTTGCATTGGTTCCATTTCAACCGCAAACAATAAATGTATTTTTTTCCAATCGGCTAAGTGCTGGTGTTGCAATAATGTATTATTTGTACGTGGAAAAAGCGATGTTATTTGATGATCTAATTTGATTTGTTAAACGCAAATAATATAATGAATAGGCTGTTTTAAATATATAATTAATGCACGAATATGCATTTATTTACTATAGGCATATCGTCACATGCACAAATTATTTTGGAAAATCAAAAAGCTCAGCTACTATTTTTTATGTCGGCTGAGCTCGGCCAAATAAAAATATAAGTTTTATCTATGCATGTGTGACAAAATTGAACTTTTTTCAGGAAAATAAAAAAAAATTCCTCCTAACGTAATAATACATGATACATTTGAGGCTTCTGTTTTCAATTATATTTTAATTAAGGTGCTGTATGGAACATTGCTGGCTTTATCGAAATATGCGATGTAATATAAAGAAACGAAAAATGCAAAAAAAACTGTTTTGACAAAACTGTTATATCGGAGGTTTATAGGAAATATTGCATGTGTGAGTATTTTCAAAGTATTATTGTAAACTTAACATGTCGACTGTAGAAAACAAAAAGGGCAGAACCCTCAGTTTTAGAAAGCTTACCTTAGCTTATTTTGATGGTCATAATGTATTTAACTTAATGCACGTTTTATTAAAAAGGACTTAAGTTACAAATTCCAAATGAGTATCTAAATTTAGTTTCAAAAAAGGATGAGTTATGAGCTTTGCTAACAGGAAAAACGGCTTTCACCACCTCAACTTTATCGGTTTTACTTAAATAACTATTGAATGAATATTGGATTGGAGTATCAGATACAACAGTAGTTTTAGTGTTCATGCGATTTTAATTCATGAATTTATTCAGTTATTTAAGAAAATACCAATAAAATTTATGCAGTTGAAGACCTTTTTCCTGATCGCATATTTGACAGGCCATCTTTCTTAAACTCAAAAGCTATGTTTAGGTACTAATTTAGTTTTAAAGCTTACCATACGCTTAATATAACGTGTATTAAATTGTATAGAATATACTTATCCAAATGGGTAATTTGAAAAAACTTAAAGTTAGGTTAGGTTAGGTTTTCTATAGTCGATATGAATTCTATGGAATGGGCACACATGCAAAACTAATAGCTGCATACAAATTTGAAAAAATGCACTACCGGATATCCCAATATATATCAACTGTGTGACAGTGAACTGTGGCAAATAATATTGGTTTGTGGTAAATATTTGAATTACAAGTAAATATAATTCTTAGCCTTGTATTGTGAGCTTTCATGGAAAGCTTCCGCAAAAGTTGCATGTTTAATTACAAAGTAAAGCTTCGCGTTTTTATTTTATTTATTTATTAGTTGTTTATTTCATTCAGTTGTTATCACGTTATTGGATTCAGATTTCAAACTTTCAAATGACTGCTTTCAATTATTTTCGCGTGCTACACTTAAGCTTCGTGCACCAACATTCAACACACGTGGAATTTTACATTTATTACACCTATCCCACGTGTTACCGAACTTTTTAAATCAGTTAACTTCTGTGAATTAAAATTAAACTCATTCATTTTTAATCGGGAACAAGTAATAGAATTGTTAACAAAAAATCTAAACGAAAAGAAGTTAGAATTAAAAAAATACAAAATTGAAAAAATATTATTTTTGTATTAATAAGTAAAAAAATTACACTGCACTTTTTTCCATATTGTTTATATACACAATGAAGATTGGCACTGTGAATTAATCTGTTGAAGATGAGCTAACCATATCGCATACTGCCAAAATACTGGCTGGCAACAGGGATTCTTTAAGGCTCCATAATGTGTGGTATGCTTCTTTTAGGTAGCGGACATGGAAGAATAAGAATTAAATTAAGCCGGATAAAAATAATTAGTAATAATAATAATCTTGCCTCATCTATGTATGACAGTATATGTGTTTTGTAAGGTTGGGTTAGGTTTAATTTCAAGGCGTGTTTGTTTTAATATATATATATAATTATTGTCGATGTATTTTCGTTCAGGATTATTTGTTGTAGAATATAATTGCTTTTGAATGAGAATTGTAATTTTGCAAACTATTACTTCAATCATATGAAAAATAAATTTCCGTAAATTATCAGAAAAGGTGTCATATAAATTCAATTAATTTTACGCGTCACAATTGTTTATAGAATGGGGACCGTTGTACAAATATTTGAGAATCCATGGTTGTAAACATGCCATGTCATTCAAAGATTAACGTTTTAAGTAATTGACACCATATATATTACGTGAGTAACTAGCTGCTTAGATATACACATGAACAACGAATGCATGTGTTAATTTTTTAACACTGCTTCTCCAAATATATTACTACATATTTTAATATTTACAGTTGCGGAAGAAATGGCTTTAAAAATATACAAGTCCTTTTATCACCATGGCATAACTCATTGTTCTTTTTATCTAGAGTAAAACGGGTTTGATTTCCACATCTGTCGTATTTTTTATAATCCAGATATGCAAGACTGGATGCCCACTGGGTTGAGCAATTGTCCGACAAACAATTCTCGTGAAAATCAATCTGTCAAGACGTCTTTACATTGCGGAGGTCTATATACTCCACTTTCGGAGTGGATATCTTGACACTGTGTAGATTGATCCGCTCCACTTTGGAATCTAACATGGTATATGAAGAAGAAGAATACTTCAAGCTAATTATTTCTGATGTTTTGAACACCTAAATGAAACAAATAGTTTATTAAGTGGATATATGATTTTTTTAGTTATGACATTACTAAACTTAATAAGCCAATAATTTGAATATAGGATTTAATCTCGAGATAAAAATTTACTTTCCAATATTCAATAAGCCCTGGACAAAATATTTACATATGTATTAAAAAAAAGCTCTTTGTAAAATGGCTCAATTTGTTAATTGTCATTAAACTTGATCAATCATAGTCTGGTATAATTCTCAGCTTGTAAAGCTTTATAATTTATTTTAACATGGCAAAATTAAGTCGTCTATTTTCTATTTAATAAAGATGCTTAATCAAATATTTACATTCGCTCAGTGGTTGAAATGGCAATAGGCAGATATATCATTCGAAAAATTATTGGTTTATTGTTAAATTTTTCTTTTAGTAATCTAGTTGGAACCTGGCTACAAATTTCCTTTTTAAAACTGCTAAATTGTCAAAATATATATAGATTTAATAATAGAAATTATCTCGTTACTTATATTTTATATAAAACAAAAATAATATAATTTGTATTGTTGAATAATGTTGTATATATCTTAAAATAATAATACGGTATGTAACTTTCAGAAAAATATCTATTAAGCAAGAACCAAAAGTTTATATCATACTGCCTCATGCAAAATAATTGCACATGCATACTTCAATAATTTTTCACACTATTTGATTATAAATATGAAACAAGATCTTGTGAATCCGCTTTTATGAAAATCTAGGCGTCTTCATATTCATTACGCCATGCTCTACACTGATTAGATAGATGTGGCGACGTGGCAGTCTCTAAGCAGACAAAGTCAGCCATTTAAATGAAACACGTGTAAGGAATATATTCACTTGGCAGTTTTAAATTATAATAACAAATTAAAAATGAATACATTATATATTTTTAATCGTTATCATCGGTTATCATATTAACAAAATGCATTTTTATCAAGTATCTATAATTTATTTATTTATTTAT
>JAGVSQ010013603.1:0-11016 GCA_022683975.1 Rhyacophila evoluta
TCTTGACAGATTATTTTTAACGAGAATCGTTTGTCAGACAATTGCTCAACCCAATAGGTATACAGTCCTGCATTTTCAGATTTTTGAAAATCCGACCAGATGGAAAATCGAACCCGCATTCCCCGGAAAGCTAAGCGCGCACGCAATAAATTACATTATCGGGGAGTATTTAATACAATTTTGAAATTTTTCCTCAAATCAAAACAAAAATATAATATTGATTCTACTTCAAATGATATATTTTAATGTGCCCTAGATTGATTATTGAAAGAAGTAAAACTGAGATTTAAATATTCGCGTAATTGAAGATCTGTGGTGTTATTTTGTTTGAATGCCCTCCATAAATTAAGGCATTGAATTTTTTTTTATAAAATTTATATTTTTCAACTTGTTATTGCAAAGAAAGTGTGGTTTACTTTAACTTTTGATTATTATTATAAGCAATCCTTTTGAATATCGTCATATTGTTTTATATATTCTGTTGTAGCTATAATTATAAAATATTGCGCAGATTTATTGAATATTTATTGATAACTGTATTCACTTTTGAAATAATGTTTTTTGATGTTAAAAACAAAATCGGATTAAATATTTGATATTATTCTCTAATTCTGCAATCAGTTGAATGGTCAAACAAAACAGAATAATTTTCACGTACATTTTCCCTTTATGAAATAAACGCCAAAACTTTAATAAATATCATTCGGCCCCATTTTTATTTTAGATCTTTTATGAAACTCGGGCACGCAGCGAAAAACGTGCGTTATTTATTGTTGGTTTAATTTGCAACACAGAAAAGTCGTGTGTTGAAATGTCAGCGAGAATTAATAAGCCGAATTGGTGGTGGGCTGGAACAAATATTGGATTATCACTCTATGGTTACAATTACACCACGTGTTCAGTGATCGCAAACACTGTGTTTTACAATTATTATACAATACGTTATTTCTTCAAATAGATTATAAATAGTATTTTTTTTCAATCTACAAAACAAAAATCTACTACCGAAAAACTATCGAAATATAAATCATAATTAGTAATAAATTCAACAACAGTACATATTAAATGTATGTGGAAAAAAAATATGGATAATGTCAATCATATAAACAAAAAAGTTAATTGATTCAAAGTATAAAAAATATTTGATATAGAACAAAAAGATGCATTTTTAATTTTATATTTGTATTGTTGAAATACCAAAACTCAACAGAAAAATACTCTCTGGTAAATATGGTCAAATTTGTTCATTAAATTATTTTGGAAATATTAGAAAACCATATGTTGCGTTTAAATCTATGTAAGTCCAAATTACATTAATAATATCGCTTTGAGACAAAAATATATACACACATATTGATCTAAAGAGATTTTGCGCAAAAAACTTACGCAACTAATAGGCAATATGAATTTGATGATTGACATTTTTAAGAAGTATATAAATTTTTAAGCTGATTTGAGGTTAGCAAAATGCCTATAACCATAACAGCCAAAATCACATATCATTATAACAGTAAAGTTTTAAAGATAATTCATAGTTTAAAAAAATAGGTTTGTCGATTATTATACTCCTCAAACTCCATAGTAAAACAAAACCAAATATAAAAAACGATCAGAATTTGAAAAAACTGTGATGATCATTTTGAACGTCTGTAATAGTAATTATTGTGGCTCGCCAATCATTAGTAGTGTAGCCCTGTAGGGCCGTGTGTACAATAGGATGATTGATGCCTTGAATCAATACGGCTTTATTGTTTTCCTCTACGCTGGAATTTAAATTAGGGCCACATCTATAATGGCCTTGTTTTATATGCATGGGGGGATGAAACGCGAAGGATAAGGGATGACAAAGTTGCTTGTATTACTTCAAATTGAGGGATTATCATACATATTGACTAAGAGATCTATCAAAATGGTAATGGGCATATTTCAACTTTTTGACATTAGGCAGTCACTAATCGGAAGCTTAGACACATCAATTTCAAGAAAGCAGAGGTTATTAAATTAAAAACAGATATGTGACATTATCTAACGATATTATTTATTATAACATTTTCTAGTTCGTTATGCATTTAAAAAAAAAATTTACAATTAGTCGTTGACACTTCCAGAGACTCAAAATTAGCACCAAATATTTTACTGATAGTAGTTAAAGATCTTTGAGAAATCCGAAAAAAAAAATGTGTATTTTTTTTCAACTTATGATTGATTTGATATTTCGCTTAAATCATTAACATTTGTATTATTTTGAACTTAGATATAAATGTGTTATAAAGTGGATGGTCTTGCAGGCTTTTTTTCTTTGGCTTTAATCTTTGAAATATTCGCACGCATTTTTTAAACCATGTTTGCTCCCAAAGTAAAGAGTATGTGGATCCACACAGTGTAAAGGTATCCACTCCAAAGAGGAGTATACAGATATCCGCAATGTGAAAAGGTCTTGACAGATTATTTTTCACGTGAATTGTTTGTTTTTTTGGATTCTTAAAAATCTGTCAGATTGGGAATCGAACCCACATTCCCCGGATGGCTAGGCGCGCACGCTACCAACTACGCTACCGGCAAGACGAGACTATATTAATGAATTATATGAAGACTTCTCAGATTTTATTATTTCACTAGCTTGTTTCAGGTTGAAAAGAATTAATTGATGAAGTTATGAAGATGCATTAATTATTTGATAATAAGTAATATGCATACATAATAATTCCGTACTATAATACGTTAAATAATGTGTATGCGCCTAATAAAAAATTGGCTCGAAATACTTAAACTATTAATATATATGAAGCACACTTTACATTACATTCTTTTGGAGAAAACATCAAGTATTTGGATATTGGAAAGAAAAATATGCCATGTAATAATAGTTTTGAAACTAACCAATTATGTCTTATGGGAATCCATGAATTAAAATAGTTCTTATACGTTTGAGAACAGTTTTGTTATATAATATATGTAGGGAATAGTCTGAAAGATTATTTGTTGAGTGAATTATACAGAATTACTTATATTTTGCCATCATTTAATTTTATCAAAGCTCGTATATTATAATAATAGTATAGAGTGTCAAATAATATAAATTGGAAAATGTAATAAAGGCAAATAAATTTTTCAGTATATTTAGTTTAAAATTGTGCTTATATTATATATGTAAATTCACCACAATAATATAATGTAATATTTTGTGATTTTAGATGTAAAAAATCATCTCAGGAAAGAAGTGGAAGACCAATACTTTCACTGTTTACTGTGCTTTAAAAGTTAACAAAAAAGATTCTAAATAAGTTGTTTATATCAAGTCCACGTAATGTGAAATTGAGGGTAGAAATTTTAATTTTATTGACACAAGCATTCTCGCCGAAGATAAATGGCGTATTCAGATGATATTCAATTGATTATGCACAACGCTTCTTTTACCCAACAATATAAAAAAAATCATGAATAATTCATAATTTATTTAGCATTTATTATTTACTCACCAACACTCGGTGGGCAAAGGCAATAAACCACGGGAATTTTCAATTGTTTCCTGGCTCAATCGTTTTTCGGATGCCAGGTATAATCGTTGAGGGGATTTTTTATCACCTGCATGTCGTAAATTTGAGTATTTTATTTATATTATTATAGCCTCATATATAATGAAATATATCTGCAAATAGTATTGTTTGTTTTGATTGTATCTAAAATTTTAATCCTCTTAGATGTGTTGACGTTGAAACAACTTTAGTGACGAAATGAAACGGCTAACAGGGGCAATTTGTAATCGAATGAATGAAATTTAAATATGAAATAAATTCAATCATATCAACTATTTCTAAGTTCTTATTTAAGGGGTATATTTTCAAAGTGAACCTATTTTTTTGTTATAATTTGTAGGAGAACATTTTAAAATTAGTATTTATTATATAAACTATGTATGTTTTTATAAATATTTTTTCTACTAGTTTAAATGCCCTGTTGTTATTTTATATCAAAAAATAATTGTTCAAAATATTTTCCTTTCAAGTTTGTCATAGTAGAATAATTTCACGTTGGAAATATATCACTCAATTATTCATCATAATGAAATAATGATAAATGAGCAATAAAACTCAAAAAAACGTACAGAAATTGATCTTTTAAATCAAGTTTTAGTTTTAGTTTTAAATTAGTTTTTTAGTGTTATATTTAGTTTAGTTGACTTATTACAAACTAAATTTTAATTAAGCTTCACGATATTTTACAGCTTTAAGATTAAGAAAAAATCCGCTAAATATCCTCAATTATTTTGATGGATAATGGTATGCATAAGTATTTAAGACACAAAAAATAAATGTATAACACACTGGGAATTGTACAAATAACAATCGCCATTACTCAAATGAATACTGTAAACTAAGCTTTCGGAGTAAAATCGTATCAAATTGAAATTTCAATTATTTAAAAAAAACCGTAATTTTATGATTTAGATATTTGTAAATAATAAAGATATCCAAGTATATAACAGTCAAGTAAATACTGAAAGGAATGTATACATCCAATCAAATCTTGACAGGCCATAATGTTGAAATGTATAAATATGAAAATTATTCATAAATTCATTGAAAACGTCGATCGAAAAGACGATTTTGATTGATGACTGAACTAAAGGTATTTTTCTTGAATAATAATAATTCGTTTAGGGCTCTGGAGATTTTTTGATAATTATATCTACCAGACTATTTTTTAAAAGAGAAAGAAACACAAAAAGGATACGATCATTTATTATTGTCAATATATTTTTCAAAAATGAGATGTTCAAGTCTATCTTATTGAATAGTTTATTATTAAACACCAACTTCAATGAAATATTAAAAAATATGACAATAGTAAAGATCTAAGTAAAACCTATTTCACTGGCCATAAATAAATACAGGTTTTAAGCAACATATAAAAATTTGAGCAAAATAGCAGGAAGTGACCCATAAAAATACATAGATAAACCGAATAAACTTACGTGGTTTTTCAATGAAAAAAAAAAAATTAATGAGATATATTATTTAATACGTGGAATATCGAAAATAACGTAACGAGTGGTCAATATGCTTAGTCCTAAATTAAAAATGATGACACAATAACGGCATATTTTTTATAAGGATGATACAGTTTCAATAAATTATAAAATTACGTGGATAATTTTGGTCCATTCATTTATCTGTGTGTATTTTTTTACGATAATATTTTGTTAGATAAAGCGAACAAGAAGATTTCTGTGACATTTCAATGAAAAGCTTTTGTCCGTCGAGTAATAATAAATACGTAAATAAATATTCTGAGTGCGGTTTCATGTCGTTTCCTGAAAAAAATGAAGCACTGTCATCCTACTTATCTGGTTTACAATTTATAGATTTTTAAAGTACAGAAGCGATGGATGCATCTAAAAAAACGTAGATTTATGTTGCGAAGAATTTTAATCATGAATAAAATATAAGGAAACATCCAGATATTTATGAGATTGTAAGAAAACAATTACTAATAACAAGAACGGTGAAGAGGAACAGTATTTTTGTTGAATACAGTATTTTTCGGAGAAAGTAAACGCACTAACAAAATATTTTATTAAATTATATTAAATCATGTTTGAATAATGGTCAGAGACATAATTGCATAATCGACAATTACAAGTTTACAACGTTACGACAAGTATTATTTGTCGGGAGGTAGAGTTTTAATCCCGGACTTACGCGTCCTCGACTGCGGTCGTCCCGACGAGCTGGAGCCCTGTCCACTTTGTGAACGCGAGGTTGGCTGGCGTGTTGAATCCAGGGGAATTACCCAAATCATGTTGTGAAACATTCTCGCTGAATGGGATTGTACACGATATTGAGGCTTATAGTATAAACATTTTTTTAAGTGAATTAATATTACACGACTAACCGGTAAAATTTTCTCATTTGATGATTTTTTTGTTAATTATTCATTAATTTAAACTTAATAATGAATCAATTATAAGTATAACTTGAAGTTTTTTACTTTTTCCCAACGGTCAAAATTAACTCCTTACATTATAAACGATGTGTTAGCATACACGGACAAAGTTATGAGTAATCGGATGACGAGTTTTTGAATGGTCAGTTATATACTTAATTTAATCAAAAGTGAAATTGATTTCAGGCACGGTTTAGAGATATCAATAGAATTTTCATTGAAATAAACTTGTACAGACATTTTTACATTTTCAAATACGCCATGTTACCAACAACTAGACTCAGGTTTGAAAGGATATAAATAAACAAATGAAGAATTGTTGTGTATGTCGGTGGCACTTTTTGCTGTGATAAATTGTTAAAAATCAAATAAAAACATCGAGTTTGAAAGTATATGAAGAATTTGCACATAACTAATCATAAATTCCAAATAATTTGCATTTTCCTAGTGTCGTATGTAAGGACAGTATGCAACATAGTATTAAAATAACATATTATTCGATAAAAATATTTTCGGGTGTGTAAATAAATCGATTTACCAAATATTAGAGAATATCGACTTGAAAAGGTAAAATAAATTGAAACCAAAAATAAATATGTGTTCTGGTAATAGCATTGTTTTCTATGATGAATTAAATAGTAAAACATATCTTCTTGTAAGAGGAAGTAAAGATTTATATACTCTGGAATACGACAAAAAGCCCTCGAGATCTCATGTCAATAAAGTAAACCTCTTCACTAAAGCTTAGAAAGCTCTATTTTACATATAAACGTCTCTGCTTCAAGCTTAAAAACACAATGGTTATAATTGTATAGTATTGCCAATATTATTGGTTTCATTGATTTTTTATCCCAGTTTTTTATTAATGTAAACTATTTTTATTTTACACCGCTTAAATTTACTAAGGTAGTGTTGATTTTAATATAATCTAATGAAAACACTATAATTAATTGTAACAAGACTTAAAAAATAGACAGCAAAAGTCAAATATATATGTAAAAACATATGCGTTCATAATATTAATATAATTAAAAATACTTCCAGTTTGTTGATTTATTAAATTTGTTTGTGAGTAAATAATTTAATGTGAGTTTGTATCCCTGGGAAATTGTATACCACTTCTTGAAATCTGAGTATTTTTAATGTAAACATATTTAAATAAACAGAGTGAATTAAAAAACACTACGTAAAATTAATTTGAAATAAACGATAATTGTTAAAAAGAAGCATCGTATATATATAAAATTTTAACTTAGATTCCAAACAATTAAACTGTTGAAAAAATAATTGTCATAGCTGAGTAAAATCAAATATTTGCGGAAATATATATCATCAATTTATACAATGTAAAACAGTGATTGAACTCTCTATTTCATCATATAGGAACTGAAAAAAATATCAAATATAAAAAAGATTATTTAATTTGTTCTCTGTATATCCTACATCTAATCGTTGTTTATCATAACAGAATATTAATATTTTGTTATCAAAATCTTTTTTATGCTCGTAAAGCTGCTTAGTATGAAAAATTTGAGATATTTTTCACGAAAAATGTATAATAAAAATGCAATCGAAACGAAACGGGGGTAGGTTCATATCAAATCGACGCAAATTAATATCATTTCCCCAGATTCACAGTTGAGTGTGAATTTTTATAAAATTAATTTACTTTGAAAGATAAATGTGAAGCTTAAAGCAAAAACAATTTTCATTCCGAGTGAAAAATTTCGCTCGCTCACCAAAAATGCAGGCAGCTTTTGATACATTTAAGGAAATTAAAGCGCGTGGAAGAAGGACGAGAATACGATTATCACATGCGTTAGAAAGATGTTAAACTTAACTACAGGGTGGCTTAAAAGCAAAGGCTTCACAAAATAGAAAATATTAAAAAAATAAAAACGCTACGAACATTTTTTATGTATCCACTTTCTGTGAAAATGAATATTTTAATTGTTGATTATAAATTGTTGCTTTAAGGTTAACAATGAATTCGTTATATTTTAATACAAAACAGATATAATACAAAATATATAATTATACCTTATATAACAAACTCAAATTAGTTACTTTAAATACAAATATCGAATTTGGTATATGGATTTTATTTTACGTCATCTCATTATACTTTTTAACTCTAATTGCTAAAAAAAATGTACTCATTCTTTTTTACGTATGATATTAAGCTAGAATGCTTAATATGATT
Source organism: Rhyacophila evoluta (assembly GCA_022683975.1). NCBI lineage: Eukaryota > Metazoa > Arthropoda > Insecta > Trichoptera > Rhyacophilidae > Rhyacophila > Rhyacophila evoluta. The sequence goes on from JAGVSQ010013603.1 coordinate 8,150, forward strand.
TAATAATCCATAAAACAATTATTCTGTTTTTGTGTACGCTATAACACAATACATAAAAACATTCCCAAATCACACTACGTTTTTAATTCCAAGCCTAAAGTATATATGTTAAATACATGTTTAAATCTGTACATATTTGAAAAAACATCTTTTTAAATTGATGTGAAAAAAAATCGATTTCATTTAGCGGTGATGAGATGACTCTTGTAAATATATTTAATTAACTACAAATTAAAATTTAAAACTACATTATTAAACACCTTATGAAATTTTTGAGGCCTAAAAGAAAATTTGTCCGTCCGTGTATTTAAATTAGCCTGAAAGAAGTAATATTTTCTTTGAAGAGGAAAATTCCGTACCAGTGGCAACGGGATAGAGTTTAACGAACACGAAAAGTGGGCTAGAGAATATGCTTATAGAGATATATAAAAATGATTACTATTTGCCTAGTGTTTTAATCGCTTAACAAGATACTAAGTTTTTTTTTGATTTCCTAAAAATATTTATATAGATATCCATTTTATATACAATTATGACAACTCGGTTAAGCCATCAAAACTTTGTTCAACGGGTTTTTAACAGTGTAATCTATATGCTTAACTAACATCTCTACAATAAATTCTGTAAAATTATTAATTTAAATTGGTTTTGTTATAATGCAACATAACGCATTTTAAAATAAGCACTAATATTTAGAAATAAATACAATATGCAGATAAAATATTTTTATAAGGAATACCCAAATAATAAAATGACTAATATGACGTATATTTTTTGCTGTCTCAAACAAACGTTCATACAATATAAAATAACATATTTCCTATTATAGTCAGTATAACGAAACGAAAATGGTTGTTTTAAGAGTTTCGTTATAATGAGATTTGACCAGCAATATGAATGTCTCCCCAGTAGTTGTGAGGCTTTGGTGTCGGAATAGCTGGTTTGGTTTTTTCACAGCTATTGAAGGATTTTAGAGAAATATGCATCTAGATTCAATGGTTGAGAAATTGGCTGAAAACTAAATCAATAAAAATCAAACTCATATCAAGACATATCTTTATAATACGAAGATTTATATGCACCATTTCTGGATTGGATATCTTCACACTCCGTAGATTCACACGGTTCACTTTTGGAGCGGAAATATGTGTGTATACATGATGAAATATTTATTTTTACAGAGTATTTTAGCCGTTATTTTGTTTTATCAGGTATCAATAAACACAATAGATCTCGATAAGAATAAATGTTAACGAGATAAAACAAAAATAATATTAAAAATTATCTCCTAAGAATAAAGTTTGTATTACATTGAAATTTCATCATTCCTTCTATACCACCGAGCTCTTAAAACACTCTTCCCATAAATCTTACGTTTCAAACATTCAAACACCGGATGGCCGCCGACAAACCATAAAATTTGCTGAGCCATCTTATCTGAAAATTGTCACTATTACTTTAATAAAGCTCTCGCTGGCAAATAGTTTTGCGTTAAATAGTTATTTGAAAAATGGCGGTTTTATTGCAAGGAAATTATTTAAAATAGTTTATTGAAAAGAATTGTTTTTTTTAATCTGTCTGAATATTTTTTTAGCTTGAATTATTACTATATAATAACAAAAGAAATAATAATATTTTTATCCATAGTAAATCTATTTTCTTGTTGAACAGGATTTTCTAGTATAATTTAGTTATTAATGATCTTTTTTACGTAATTAATACTGTTTTTTTCCAATAGGTAGGCAATGCACAAAGGAAAAGTGAGACGGATAGTTATTTAAATTTGGCATCCAAATATGCGTCGATACTGATTACATTATCATATTTTATTATAATCAATTTATAAAATTGAATATATTTAAAACAAATAAATTAAGTGTCCAAGTTTATAGGCTATCTAAAATAATAGTATATTTTTACTATGTTCGCTTTAAAGTTAGAGAACTTGTGAAGATGTTCAATCCAGAAATGGAGTACATGAATCTCCGTGACGTCAATATATGTCTAAAAACCTTTTTCGCGAGGATTGACGGTCAGCTATTTTTTTAACTCATTAAATACCCACTTCTGCTTCTTTGGATATCTCCCCGATAGTCAAGAGGTTAGCGCGCGCGCTTCAGAGCTAGAATTAGTAGGATTCGTTCTCAAAAAACTACTAGAACTTAAGTTATAATGCATTGAGTATAGTATTGAAATAAAATAAAACAAAATAGACGCATTGAACAGAATAAATCAACAAAATTAATTAAGCAAACTTAATCAATTTTAGTATCAATTATGAGTATTTAAATATAAATAATTCATTGATGATAAACACCCTGTGAGTTGATCGAAGTATGTTAAACAGTTTCAATATAATAATTATCCAAAGTTATTTTAAGGGTAGTCGAATTCACAGTCATTTAAGGCATATAGGTAGGTGTATTCCCATCCTTTTGCTCCTATCTTCATATCTATTGCTAAAGTTAAGTTTGTCGATATCATTAAGGTCTCGCTTGGGTGACGAAGCATGAAACTATTAAATATTTCAGAGATTAACTATCTGTGACCCTGTAACTTATGCTTTACAGTACCTTACAAAACGTCATAATATTTATAACAATTAATCATTTGATTATAATTTTATCGGAAAAGTTTGTCGTTTTTTTATAAATGATTTTTTTTTCTACATGCGAAGTCATCACGAAGTAATCTTTTTGAAAATATTTAAATCTTAAAACAGGTTCAAGTTCTATTTTATAGCATAAATGCATACATACAGATATCAAATTATGTCTTATATAGCATTATAGAATTTTATTTAAATGAATAATTTGGATAATTAATATTTTCGACTGATGGTGCTTGATGGAAATTGATTTTAAATT
>JAGVSQ010013604.1:0-11016 GCA_022683975.1 Rhyacophila evoluta
AGACACTCTCTTTTTCCTTCTGTATATATATATTTGTTGTAATTCTTTCTTTATTGTTTTCTTTTATACGAGTCAATCTACGTATTTTATTTTTTTGTCAATTTTTTCGCGTTTCATTTGTGATAGAAGAGAAAAATTGAATATGATAAACATAATTAATAATTGGAAAAATAGGGTCGAAGTAAAATAACAAATTGCTTTCAATCATTCTGAACTATTTTGATATCAATTCAATTCACAAAGTAATATGGATATTTTAAAAATATTTTTACAGTCGATGATTTTCATGCATTTTCATTTAATATTTAATATCAATTAAAAAATATGACGGGATGTTAAAAGTCATAAATCAAATTTCAAGTAATAACAAATATGAACTAATGGCTATTATATTTTCAAAATTGTTGTATGATTGACAAATATGTTTGGATTGTTATAAATAGTATTCCATTTACATATGACAGACTGTTGTTTTTATGTGCACATTTTTTATCTTTGCTTATAAAGAGGTGATTTTGAAATCAACAATATCGAAACTTAAAATGAAAAAGAAAGAAACTTTTATACATATATATTCTAATCTAGAGACGATAATAGGCTTCATTAAGATATTAAATCTTAATCGATTTTCAGATTTAGAATTATTTTAATTATAAAAACCGGTCATTGAAGAATTATTAATCATTTAATTAAATTTGGTTCGATGTATTAACTAATAATTTTAAAGCTCGTCATAGACTTTACTTTCGAACGAAAGCTACAATATCCTTCTTCAGGCGGTACAAGAATAAGCTGCTAAGACTTAAGGCTCTTGATAATATCATGAAGTACGTGTGTACCTAATGCTTGTAATTAAACAACACGTTCTAAGGCATTCGTGGTAAAACTAAAACACTACATTTCTGTATAAATACAGATATATGTACCTACAATAATATAGACGAACACTCACTGTATTATTTCGTTTTCTAAATCTCCGAGTCTGAGACATTATTATACTGTGTGACTTTGCTAATTTAACTCTTTTATTGAATACAATAAAAGATAATTTAAAAATAACACTTGGGAACACTCAAATAGGGATTGCTGGAGCAACCTTCAATTCTATGCGAAATGTCTGGGACTCCAACTGTATAAGGTAGAAACCAAATGCCGCCTGTTTAATGCATGCATTCTGTCAGTGCTGCTCTACGATTGTGAAACGTGGCACCCAACAAAAGCCCAAAGCAACCGTATTCTGAGCTTTGAGAATAGGTGTCTGCGGCCGATTCTAGGGATATGGTGGAATGACTTCGTTTTAAATGAGAAGATATGAGAACGGACCATGCAGCCACTTATCACTGACAAAGTGAAACTGTGATGCTGTACCTGACTCGGCCACATATTGTGAATTTCTTAAGAGAGTCTGAACCTAAGCTGTATATTATTTAAGCCGACCGGTCGTCGGCGTCCCGGAAGGCCGCTAAATACTATCTATAGAATTATGGAATATAATGGCCACCGGAGAGATATATAATTATAATACATAACCGTTGTTAATTTAAATACTTGTATTAAAAAAAATGGTTTTACTTGAAGGATATTTTGCTTAATATATTTATATCGATAAATTGTCCCGAGTGCGGCCGAGAGATAAGCATGTACGAATTGAAACTGTTAGTTGCGGGCTTGATATTCAGAGCTTTATGATTTAAAAAGTCCAAAAATGCATCATGATCAAATACTCAATGGAATAAGAAATTGGCTGATTAACAATTCTCGTCATATGAATATCGGAACGAATCTTTACATTATGCACATCCATGTGTGGAATAATTTTCTAGAGCTTTCATCACATGATCAAAAAAAAAACTCGGATCGCGTAAACAAGATTATGGTGATATTGGTCAACGTATATTTATCCATTTTTGTTTAAACCATATAATCAAAATGACACCATTTTTATACTTTTAACGTAACGTATAATGTTTTTTATATCATCAAATTTGAATTGTAATGTCAAATATTTGATATACTATAAAACATTGCACATAGTTAGAAAAATATTAACAATGATTCTATCTATTCTTTTTAGATACAATGTAGGAAGAAGCTGTTCATTTTTATTACCGTTAGATAATTTCAAAAGATTACAGCACGCCAATGTGAAAGTTTAGCGCAGTATTATTTATCTAACTCTACATTCTCGGCTTACGATTTTTCTATCACGACAAAATCGTAAACTTTTATTTAAGTTTAGTATTTCCTCCACTCGGCCAAAGGTGGCGCAGGGTTCTCGCAAGAAAGTCGGGGGGGAGGGTACAAGTTTGCAGATAAAAGTATTTATCAGATAAACTTGCCAAGAACATGGAGTAATTTAGGAAGAGATAAAACAGTGGAAGTTAACGTATAGCCGCGTGTTGATGAAACGCAATAAGCCGGTCCGCTACTGACTTGGGAAACAATGTCTATACCTTTGTGTGAAAATGACTCAACTTCAATAATGGCATTTTATATAAGAGCTATAATTCACTCTTTTAAACAGTCATGCTATCATGCTTTGACTATCCCTCCAATAGATAAAAGCTAAGCGTCCTACGCTTCGGAGATGGAGGATACGAGTTTAAGTCCGTCGGGTACATGATTTTTAAAAATCTAAATATGAATTAGGTACTACAAAATGCAATTATAGTTTTTAATCTTTAAATAAAAAAAATCCCACAAAGCTGTGGTATCTGAACCCTTGACTGCTGGCAACATCATCTGTGTCGTATCATCGACTATCGAAAAATATTTATAAACTATTTATTTTTTATCGAAAATTTTTTTTACGCAAATACAATTTGTGGTTAAGCTTATTAAAAATATTGCATTTTTATGATGTAAAAGATGAAATTTTACGGTTTTTTTTCACGCCCGCCTTAAAAGTAGATAGATCACAGTGTGAAAATGACCCTTCCAAAAGTTAAATAAATAGATCTTCGTTATGTGGAGATGTCTTGATAAATTATTTTTGCGTTTTCAGATTTTAATTTTTTTACATATGAGAGAATCGAACCCTCATTATCAGGATACGAGGCTAACAGAACCCGCGCTGCGCTTCAGGGGGGACATTTTTTTATACTATGTTCGTTACCAAAGTGGAGCATATAAATCTAAACAGAGTGAAGACGTCTTGACAAATTAATTTTCGAGAATTGTTTGTCAGACAATCGCTCAACCCAATAGGCATCCAGTCCTACATCTTTGGATTCTTAAATCTGGTAGATGGAGAATCAAGCCCGCATCCTCAGGATAGTTAGGTTAGCACGCTACTAACAACCCTACGGTAGACATTATTAATTGTAAATTAATTAATTTTTTCATCATATTTTTAGCAATGGCAAGAAAAGTGTTAATCCAAATAAAATCCCCAAAAGTTTTGAAATTATATGTGTATTTTTTGATTTAAATGCTACATTTTCATTCCTAAATTCTTGTTTACTTTTCTTAGTCTAACATGAATATTCATTTAAAACTTATTGTACCCCCGTAATTTATGAAAACTTTGTCGAAGCTTATTTACAATATACGAAATTTTCATCGGTTATTTGTGCGGTTGATTAAGCCATACGTATAGATTTTAATATGCGGATGATCTTTCTGTGAAATACGATTTATAATGATTATTAGGAATAATAAAGATGGGTCGTTACTGCTCCCAGGCATACATGTTTTCTCGTGCTCGAATTCCTTGTCAAACTTAAACAATTGGTATATTTTTCTTCTATATACCCTTTTTCTCCTTTTTTTGTTTGAAGGCTGTGTCAGACTCGATAAATCATTTTGGGAACAAAGCGCGTCTGCCAAAATATCGCCCGAAAGAAATGATATTATAACCACACTCAATTAAACGCCTTTCACGAACAAATAAATCCACAAAGAATAAATGCTAGTTTTTTTTTTTTTTTTCAAAAATACTCTTTTATAACTGCCTGTATAGTTTACGTATATATTTTTTCGCCTTCCAAATAATTGATTGATGTCGTGGAAACTTCACCTTGGAGCAAGTATCAATGTCAAATTTTATATAATTTATCGCACTGAAATACAAAAAAAAAAATATATTCCTGTAAACTTTTCGAGCTTGACAAATAAAATAAAATAAATCGTGTTTTGATAGAATAATACTTAACTTTAATACAAACATAACGTATATATATCTTTCTCTCTCTTTCTATAATATAAATAATTCTTTAGTACTCTACTGTTATATATATTACGAAGCTTTAGATTCTGAAGTTTCCAAGCTAAGTATATTATTGAAAGCTCTATGTGAAAGAATAACCATTTTTATTACAGTAATATTTGAAACTTTAGTGGAATAATGTTGTATCTGAGAAAACTGACTGATTTGAATTATATATTGATGTATCAATACGGTATATAAATTTCCATAAAAATATTATATTGTTGTGTAAATATTGAAAGGTTTTGATAACAATATTTTATATAAGTAAATATAATAATATAGTATAATAATAATATGTTATTCGAATTTTGTAACATTACATAAATTTGAATAAAAAATATTAAAGCAGTTTTGTTTATATTGCCTAATCTATGCATTAAAGGGTTCTAATATATCAATTCGGAGAAGTTCTATGACAAGAAAAATAATTTCATTTTGTTCTAAATAATGTGCTATGGAAAAATACTACGTTTGAAATTACTATATTTATAGGTATTTTCTACGAAAAATAAAGTATTTGTCATAAATATCATATGATATGTCGTATTTATGTTCTGTTATTTTGCGTGGATTTTTTTATATCTCCGGATTATGTGAAAAGTTTAGTATATTTAAACTAAAAGATTAACATATAGATCAAATAAATGGTTGTGTTTTTTATATCAACAATATTTTTACATTTCATTGTTTGGTGTAAACAATATCTTAATGTTATAATTTATTCATTTTATTACTTGGTTTTGCCTGGTAGAGCATTAAGTTCATTAAAATAATTTTAATCATTCCGTTATTAGAAACACATTTTATTACTTGATTTAATATGTTTAGTCTCTTACTGGTCATTTGTGATATTAAAAATCAAAAGTAAAATAATTTAACTAGAAATGCCAGTGAACATGACTTGTAAAAATTTCATGTAGCTATTGGTCACCGTTTAGAAGTTTTTGCGATAGACAAGCACACACATTTGTCATTTATAGTATAGATTAAAGTAAGTCTGAAACTTTTCCAGTACGTATAACACACACCGTTTAAACACATGGAGCCTAAAGACTAAGAAAAAAATATGCGTTTAAAAATAACAATACATATTGAGCGCTATTTTTTTAAATAGTGCAGAATACATTGGTTATTGTTTTGCATGTATTATTAATTTTTGTCTCCCCGGTAGCGTACTTGGTAAAGTGCGCGCCTAGCAATCCAAGAAATGCGGGCTTGAATCTCCATCTGTCGGATTTTTATAATCCGAGAATGCAGGACTGGTTGCCCATTTGGTTGAGTAATTGTCTGACAAACAGTTCTCGTAAAAAATAATCTGTCAAGTCGTCTTCACATTGGAAAGATCCATATAATCCTCTTTGGTAATGGGTATCTTCACACTGTGTAGATTCATATGCTCCACGTTAGGAGCAAGCATTGAAAAAAAAAGTTGCAGTGTATCAATAAACGATAGTAGAAATAATTATAATTTTTGAAAACCTGTTGTGCAAATTACAAACAAATCAACTGACAATATTGAAAATAATGACCTATCTATTACAAGTATAATGTTACTAAGTATAATACGCTAAAATTTAAGTCCGAAGAATGCCAAAGATATCGATAGCTTAAAGCGCAAATTTTGTGGGAGAGTATAAAAGTTGTTTATTTTTTTATTTATTTTTGCAATTATTTTGATAATTTTAACAATTTAAATAATTTATTTATAAAGTTTCTTACGACTGACGTATTTTTAATAGATCTGAATACAACATTTTTTGCAACAGAATTGTAAGTTTCAAATTAAAATGAAGTTCGATATATTTCAATAACTTTGAATTTTCAAATTAATACGGGACATATATATAGCACGGTGCAACACAATGGTATTAATAACTTAATTTCAGCTAAAAGTAGACTTACCGACTTTACGTTTTAAGCCAACGATGTGTATTGCTATCTTGTTTTGTAGGAGAAATTGATTTATTCCTGGAAGTATTATAAAATTGGCAAAAAAACTTAAATATATTTAATAAATTACAGTCAATTAATTTCGCCCAAAGAAGTTTTATCAAATATTAAATTAAGATTTAAACAGTAATGAAAATAGTAAAAATAAACAGTAAAACTATTATATTAATAAAAATTTGTGAGCCAATATTCCTAAAAACAGTCTTAAATACGTGGTATATTATTTTGTGAAATTTACGGTAAGACTATATTTATAGAATAAAGAGAGTCCCTAAAAATAATCTAATAAACTTGGAGTAATGATCATGATAAATACATTTGTTTTGTAACATCAGATACAAATATTATATAGTCCACGAAGCCAACAACATTAGAAAAGTTGACCCAAAATACCATTAGATAATATTATTATTATGTGGTACAAAATCACGTACCGGATATATATATATTGTGTATACAATATGGTTGTAAAACTAATAATTATATATTAATATAAAACCTCGAGCTGAAGGAAAAATAGAAAAAAGCTCTTCATCTGTTTGAAAAAATCTTGAGCCGGCTAAAAAATAAGAAGTAGAGAATTTCCATACAGGCTTTGAAAATCACTTAAGGAAAATCCTGACAAAATCCTAAAGATCAAAAATAATGATTGTATTCTGTCATATCCGTTCCCTATACGGAGGACATGGCTGCGACGTGGCCCCTCCAGGAATCTCTGTCACCCGTCAGCCGTCTTGCATCCTTTCAGGTCATGCTAGTAGTGTCCGTTAGTTCCACCGAGTGCGTCCTATGGATGGTACCCGCCGGTCTTCCATGACGCCGGAGTTTCACCGGTTGAAAGAATAGACGAACAGGGTACAGGCTTTCAAGAGGCATCCGTAGTACGTGCCCCAGCCAGTTGCAGTGCCGCTGCGTGACTTTTAATGTGACATGTGGTTTTATATTTTGTATTTATATAATTATAGTTTTGCCTTTAGTTATTAAAAATTAATTATTTTTAATTTGTTATCAGTAGCGATTATCTTTGTTATTTTTTATGAAGTATACATCTAATATAAACCATGTGTTTATCAGATCCTACAGAATTAAACAGTAACATAGAAGTCGTATTAACTGTAAACATAGAAATCTCCGTTCAAAAGTTATTTTATAAACGTTTTATATTGTATAATAAACTATCTATATATGTATATGACATAAAGTGTTTAAAATGTACATCTTGCATATTTATTTTGACTTATAAACAACTTTAGAGGTATATATATATTATAATACGGTAAGTCATCAACGAATGACATACTAATAACAAGAGCCTGGTAAAAATAGACTTTATCCACAAAACTATATTAAAACTAAATTATATACTTTTATACAGGTCGCCATTTCCATCACTATTTCATCATTCAATATCTTCGTGCTGTGAAAATGATATGCTAAAACATATGAATTATTAAAGTAAAACTCGTGCAATTTAAATAAGATACATTTCAAAACACGGTTCATAAATAAGCTGTAAGATCTAAGGAGAATATATAAAAAAAAATAATGTTATACTATTATTTTAGAGTACACGTAGGTCATTAACATACCCAAATGCAAAGGCTTAATAATTCGTTAAATTAATCATGTTTATTGTAATATATTACATAAATGTAATGTTGTGTACGTGTAGGTATATTTAAGCCAATGTTAGCGCTTTATAAAGCTTTGAGCTTATAAAGCTCTGGGTATAGAAAAATTATGTCCAACTTCCGGTTCGTTTCCAAAATAGCATTACTCTCTCTATCTTGCGCATTACACAATCTAACGCAGATAAAGCGCTAGGCTACCAAAAATCGATTTTATTAAATCTGAGCATACGTCAAATCAATCCCAAGGGGCTTAGTACTTTTTCACGGGCTTAATCTGGGTGCTTTGACGTAACCCACTAGAGGGGGATGAAAGAGAACAACGATTATTGTATATAGTTAGTCCATCCGTATTTATAACGTTTTATCGGACTTAAGCTTTACGTGTGCCCGTTTTCATATAATATTAAATCCATATTGATAATAAAACTATTATTTTTTACAATATAAAACTTTTTCTCAAGCCGACGTTTAGCTTTTTTTGGATTGATATGTAGAAATTCAACAATTTAACATGAACTTCAGCTGTTTAGGTCAGGCATACAATAATTTCGTAAATTATGATGTTAGATTACATTCTTTCGTCAAATGTTGCCTATCAACATACTAATGTATAATACTGTTATGTATATCGATGGCTTGAAATGTTAATTTGCTAACTTACCGGTTGATCATTTTGCAATGTATTTTAACGATTTATTTGTAGAACTGCCTAGAAACGACTCTTTTTTGGCAGATTTGAATACGAAATAGCTGAGTTATATATTTTGTAGTGTAGGCCTTAGTGTCTAGTGGAATCGTCAAATTTTCTTGGGACTTTTTTTCAACATATTTAATCAACTTAAAGTTGTCAAATGAACACGGAGCATGTGTGTGTTGACTGCCCGATGATATGGATAATTTGTGAGTTACTGGATAGGTGATTAAAACAATTAGATTCAAAATATAAACGACAAATGCTAAACCTAAGACTCACGTATAAGGAAAAGTATAAGTACGTAGATAAAAAACTAAAAAAGAAGACTTATAAAAGAAATATCATTAGGAACATATTTTTATTACGATAGATCGATATTTTTTAAGTTATACAGTTTATTTCTGTCTGTATTGTACACTAAATCCAAACAAACTCATCGGCTTACCGGGATCACCAGTATGAAAAATATAAAAAGGTCTAGTCTTAATAATAACAAATACGCTTGTATCAGCGAAAGTTTGGTATATTTTTTTCGTTGCTTTTAACGATAACGAATTGTACAACACAAGACTTTTATAGCATGAGCTTTGAGAAAAAAAGCTCCCGAATATAATGTATATTATAAACAATAATATTAAGAACGCAATGAATAATGATTTACATTGTTATTTCTAAGTTTTTCTTAAGGCTTATTTCAGCCATGTTTATTTTATAACTTGGTTCATTTAAATGTAAAAAAAAAACACGTTAAGTCAGCATTTTGAAACTCATCTTCACACATCGAATTTCAATCACACGGTTATTATTATGAACGCTTAAATTTCAATTTAAAAAAGAAATATGATGACAAACGACAAACAAACGAAAAAAAATACTGTGCAATAGAAGTTCAAAATCTTAAATATTAAATATGTTATACTATACTACTTATTCTAAATATATACACAAACACATAAATTTGAGCCTAATCCACTTGGTATCATTGGGATAACATTGTCAATCTAATGCATTTATTTTTTTAATTATTTAGCCAAGCATATTATGTATAATAATAAATTCATATACACATCTTCGTCAGAGTGGGTATATTCACACTGTGTAGATCTATATGCTCCACTTTGGAAACAAAAATGGTATGGTAAAATATAAAACAAGAAGATGTATCTACTTATTTAAGAGTCATACATGTATTATGTTAGTTAAATATCGTCGTTTTACTGGCAAAAGACGTATAAGTAAAAAAATGAGCTTTGAGATAATCGAGTTTTAATGTTTGAATCTCTCTGTTAAATACATTTTACGACATTTTCTATTAAATAATACATTATACCTTAAGAATTCGTCCTAAAACTTATTTAACAGAAAGACTCAAACATTAAAACTCGATTATATCAAAACTCACTTTTTTACTTCAACGTCTTTTGCCAGTAATACGACGATATGTAGTACGAAAAAAACAGTTTAACAAAAATTTCTTACTGTAATTGTATATGCTGTAGATTTTTATTCATGATTTTTTTTTACGTTAATTGAAAAGTTAAATTATATATTTTCTTTCATTTTTTATATCGGTCTTTTATGTGGAACATATGGCCGCCACGTGGAACTGCCAGTATTCCATTACTACCCGTTAGTTTTTTTGTATTCTTCCAACTTATATGAGAATTTAAATTAAACACACAAAAGCACAGATTAAGATCACAAAAAAATATATCAAAAGAAAAAAATATTTTATTTTATACAAAAATAAACTACTATTTTTATATTTAGTTTTTTCACAATTTGTTACGCCATATACAAAAATCGACACATTTCTATTGTATTTCACTCGTTTTTCAATATTTATGGCGTTGCGATGTTGTGTAGTGAGATTTTTTTTCTAAGTTGTATTTTCTCAAATGTCAAACATTGTTGGCTCTTTGGACTATATATAATATTTTTTATACGGCGTACAACAAACGAAATAAATTTTATCAATCTATTTGATTGTCAAATACATTCGTATGTTCTCACAGTTATTTCACAATAAATACTTTGACAAAAAAAATACTCAGTACGAATATTATTCAAATATTCGATAATGCCTAATGTTCAGTGAAAACAAAATCCACGAAAAATTTATAAAAAAATATATATATATACATAAATCTATTATAAGTACTCGTAAATTAACATAACTGTTAGTGACAGAGCTTCAATAAATAAAAACAAAGTCTTATAGTCATTTCCAACTCTTTATTTTGTGTATTTGTTCATAAAGTTCATAAAGGATTTCAAAAGACGAAACTAAACTGTAGTTGTTTTTTACAAGCTTGTTCCGAAATTAAAGCATATGAATCTACAAAGTGTGAAGATATTACCCTATTATTCGTAACAAATCGTTCAAAATTAATTAAACTAAATATCTTATTGAAATTACTTGCAGGTAAAAATTCATTTTACATCAGTTAAAAAGCCCTTTTTATATGGTAGTCACATTTTTTTTTTATATATACCATGTTCGCTCCCAACGTGGAGCATATGGATCTACA
>JAGVSQ010013605.1:0-11016 GCA_022683975.1 Rhyacophila evoluta
TTTTGCTGAAAACGGCTCTATATATACTTAATTACAAATGAAATATAGTTATTTTTAAGTCTAGAAATATAAATTGTTTACTGATACGTTAGCTACTTATTAATTAATTTTGTAAGTAGTATTCCCATACTACTTTGGTCGATCGATTTAGAATATATAGCTGTGAATTGTTTGAATCCAAGAGTAGCATGTTCGATTCCCAGTACTTAATTGATTATTAGCATGTTTTTATTATGAATTTGAATTCAGGGTATACATACTAATTGGATTCACCGTTATTGCAATCATGTCTTCAGAAATAGTCAAATTTCAATCACAGTGCACACAAGTGAAACAGTTGTTTACATTTAATTATACATTACTTAAAACTTTTCAATATGTTTATTAAAAATGGTAATTTATGCTATATTTCTTTGTGAGGTAGCCAGTATTTTTGATTTGATGTAATTTTGGTATACATTTGCTCATGAATTTACTTTCTTCAAATATCTTTTTAGTGCTAAAATGCTAATAATTTAAGCAAAATGAAATGGTTTTATCATATGAACTCCTATTTGCTTGAATATTAAATTTCATCTTCGTTTTCTAGGTGGATGCAATGGCAGCTAATTGTGCTGAATTGAAATTGAGCTTGGCACAACTGCAAGGCCAATTGAACGTTATCACCGCAAATAGTGCTGCCAAATCTGAAGAGGCTGCTAAATCGGCTGTAGAATCACCTGCTGCTGAAAATGTTGCCCCCTCGAACCCCAAAAGCAAATCGAAGAAGGGAAAAGGAAAGAAAAATAAACAAAATGATAATTCTAAAGACAGCGTGAAAGAAACGCATGATGATAATTTACCCATGTCTGATATTACCACACCTGAAATCACCGCCGATGTGCCAAATTTTATGCCTTCAGAAATAACAGATGATGTACCACTTGTCAGTGATAATGTGTCTGATGACATGACATCAGATCTTATTAGCTCTCAATTGCTGGAGAGTATTTCATCACCAGCATTAGTGGAAGTGTTAAAGAATATATCTTCTCCGACTGTTACAGAAGAATTAGAGAGTCTTTCTTGTCCCATTGTTCCAAATCTGGACATTTTGTCGAATGTTGAAATTCCAGCTGGATGCATACCAACCTCTGAAGATTTAGGAAATATTTCTTTACCTGAAGTAGATGCAGCTCTTGCAGAATTATTAGCCACAGTTGCTCCGTCTAATCCAGGCACAAACGATAAAATAAGTAGCCTCACCTTTTCACAAATATTAGGTCAAACATCTGTAAATGCTACAAAACAATTGGAAAATTCGATCCCTCCTATTATTTCAGAATTACCATCTCCTACCAGTGTAAAAATTGGAAATAAATTGTTGTCAAATCTTATTCCTGAAGAAGCAGTAAAAAATGTCGTATCTGCAGTTCTGGAAACAAATTCTGTTGCTTCTGTGGATGTTGTAGAGACAATTGCTGCTAATATTGAAAAATTACAAATATCTGCCATTACTGAGAAGCGAGAAAAATCTCCTGCTCCTAAGAAAAAAGGAAAGAAGGACGTAAAGAAAGATGCCTCCGTTGTTTCTGAATTATTAGATAAAACATGCCCTGCTGTCTCAGAAATAGAAAAGTCCATTTCTGTTTCAGCAGTTAATGCAGTTAATTCTACTCCTGTAGTGGCTGAAGAAATTAAAACTGACGTATCAAAAGAGACTGCGAAGTCCTCTCCTCCGAAACCTGCCAAAAATCCTGCAGTGAATGCTAGTCCAAAGAAAAATAAAGGCAAAGGTAGTCCAAACAACGGACCAATGGGTTCTGTCAGTAATGGTGATACATCTCCGGATTCCTCCAAAGCGCCTGTAGTTGTGGAAGTTCCTAAAGTTGCAACATCATCTCTGAACACCAAAAACAGTGCTTTGCCAGCTCTCTGAGGAATATTTCTTGTCGGTTTTTTGCTTGTTTTTATTGCAATTGGACTTAACAGTGTGAAAGACATTCGTTATTGAAGTTTTATTATTTTTGGATCCATGTGTAATTTTCGGACAGAGATGTGTAGTTTATTCAACTGTGTTGTGCTTTCGGCTGTTTCCATCAGACGAAAGGTTTTGAATATTTTCTTTTGAAAATGTTTAAATTTTTACTAAAATTGATGTTTTTGTTTAAAATCTATGATGAAAAAATACTTGTAAACGTATTTGAAAGAAAACATAGAATGGCATTTATCTTTTTCGAAAATGTAACACAAACCAAATAAAATAATGGCACGGATCCAATAAGTTGTTTAGTGTTGAGAATGTTTGTTACGAAAACAGACATTTCATGAAATAATATCGAAACTGATGTCTATGGATAAAAATATCTTTGCAAAATGTCGCTTAGTTTTGATACTATTGACAAAACTTCATTTTGGCACATTCAATGTTCATATAAATGGTGTACTGTTGTAGTAGGTTGGTACAGCAAAAAATTACTAGGAAAATATCTGCAAAACGTAATTTCATACCGTAATCAATGCCGGTTTTACTTTTGGAAAAAAAAATACTCCACCAATCCATCTTTACTTTGACATTGAAGATTTATTGTATAAATAACTGAAGGATATAAAATTTGGATTTGTGCCACTATTTTGTCTCCGACTTATGAATGTTTATTTTTTAATTTCCAGTGTCTGAAATGTATGAAGAACATTTGTGAGAAATATTTCTGTGTTTCATTTTTATTTTCCTCTTCTGCATTTTCATGTCCACGTAAGGGCGCCTCACAGTCATTTTATTTTTTATAATTTGAAGTATTATATTTCGTGAATTTGATGTAAAATATTTTAAGTGATTTTATTCCTATTGTGTTATTTATTTTCAATTGTAAAACATATCTATTTATATTCTATACTATTTATTAAAAATTAATAATAATTATTGTATTCAGTCATTTTGAATATTACTCATCATTGCATTGAGATCTAATTTTTGAAAGTGTATACTTAGATAATGTTTTCCACTTTTTTCTACTTTCTAGTGCTATAAGTAGAACTGTTTAGTGCAAGATAGAATGTATCAAATAATATAAATTGATGAAAAATATTTTTTCTGATTAAAATATTATATATATCTTTAATGACATGATTTTTGTTTTCTCAAGTGATTGTTTAGTATAATAATCTTTCATTTGATATTTTTTCATTTTGAATAAAAATTCTTTGAATTCTAAAATTGTCTTTTTTTTCAACAATAGAATGGTTAATTTTCAAGCAATTTGTAGTCGATTTCGTTGAAATTATATGTTTTGTACAAAAAAAATCTCCATTATTATTATTCCATAGCAGAGTAAAACCCGCACCCCACTAAGTTATATTATAACTGATTATTTATTGTGAGTACTAGTAAGTTGTCCATTGAAAATCTATATATTGTATCAAAATATATACAATTTTTTAGATATGTATTTAAAAAAGATATGTTGACCATGTATATACAGTGTACTTTCGACTATCTGTAGAGGGAATTGTACAATACTGTATACATGTGAAAGCTAAAAAAAACAAGAAAATTCAATTTCTGGAAGGAAGTAAATATTTTAATGGCATAAGAGCAATTTGGCTTGGCCAGGACTGATAAAAAATAGTTCTTTGGTAATAATATATTATCCATACATCATATTTTTACCATAGTTCAGATTATCCGTGTTTTTCAATTAGTAATGATTTTTTGTTGAATACCCAATAAGGTAATGGATCAACAGTGTGGACATTTAAAATGTAAGGGTAAGAGTATAGGGTGATAAGAAACTCTCAGAATATGGTTTCCAGTGAGCAGGTGTCTCAAAAAGGTTGTTATATTGACTGGTAAACCTAATGAAATGTTTATTGACCTCAGTCATTAGAATCTGTGGCAATAGCGGTAATGTATCACTTTAAAAGACGAAATGGAGTATTGCAAACACTAAAAGATACTTTCTTTTTATAACATTACCACATGTTTTCTGTGTAGATATTGTATAAAGTTTTCATTATTTTTTTTCTTATATGAGAAAGTATACATCTGTATATTTAGTTAACTCATGCATAAAGCTTTGCATACCTGGTTATTTCACAGTTTATCAATTTCATTAAACTAAGTAGGTAAATGTTAAGTTCAAAGTACTTTCCTTAGAACATCATTGTATAGAATTAGTGTTAAGTTATATTATTGAAACGAGTAAGCATGATTGTAAATAACTAAACTTTTTTTTGCAAATATGGTTTCACAAAAATAATGTCATGCTTAATTGACCGTATTCAAAATGACATTTATAAAAAGACATGTACGTACAATTGATTGTGTATATTTAGTGTTCAGTGGTTTGCTTTTATTTGAGTGAAAATTATAATTTCTGCTGTTTTTTATTTAATGAAGTAGAACATGGTAATTTTCCATTTTCATTTTCTAATAACTTTCCAATATAGTTTCCCAAAGCAAAAAATGCGTCTATTACTGTAATTTATTTAATAATAGACTAAATCCTTTTATTATTATAAAAAAATATTCTACATGACCACTTAAGAAGTCTCCAATATTTTATTTCTGGTTGATCTCAGAAGCATTAGAGTTGATTGAAATAGGATTAACTGAAGTACATAAGTTACTGTCGAGGAGAGGCATAACTTTTTCATAGTCTATATAAGTATTTGTATTCACAGCAATACAACAAAGCATCATTGAAAAAATATTAAGATATTTACACGCACATTATGACTTGACATATTATAGAAATATTGAGTTTTAGCTGTAATACTGACTTATTGTTTGTGATTCAGTGCACAAATTGTTGGTTGATAAGAGTATATAATGGTTCAAATATAGGATCGTTGTTGGTAAATGCTATTTAGGTAGCCTATTAGTTAAATTACTTGGTGTATATTTGAAAACAAAGTTAAAGTTGTTTACATTCGGTATAGCTGTAGATCAAAATTCGATTAATTATTAATAATCTCTACTGAACAGTAAAACTGGTTTATCCATTGTGCCATTATGACTCATATAGGGGCATCATTTGAATCTGCATACTGAAACAGTATAGAAGTTTTATTGTCAGACAAACCATAAATGTATGCCGATTTAATAAAAAAATTTACTGGTTCCATATGAATGTGAAAATGTTTCCCTCTCAGAACCATCACCAACCTACATTCCACATATTAGATTTGCATCAATTTGATGCGAAGCACTCTAGATTAAGTTTCAATAAGTATTCAATAGATATACTATTAGAGAATGTATTATTTCAATGGAAAACAAATAAAATGAAGGATAATTAAATCACTTATAATAATTGATATTTTAACTATGAATACCGATTATTGTTACTCAGAAATTAATCTTGCGGAAAGCAATTTTTTAGTACAACATTGAAGGTTTTTGGAGAAGTATTATATGTTTTTTATCAATGACAAGTGTACTGGGGAGCTAAACTGATTAATAAACACACTCAATATAATTGATTTAATTAATAACATATTTATTCTTATAGAAATGTATGAATATAAAGTACCTACTTCTAAATCTAAATTTATCTGTGATTCCGCTATTAAAGATACTAACAATATTTATTTTTTTATTTCAGTTTCAAGAAATCTTATATAGAGTAGGTAATATGTTACTTATCACTTATTAGTTGAGTTGAAATTGACTTGGTAGAACTCCATCATTCAATGAAATGATTAATGAAAAAAAAAATTGATTGTTTATTCGTTAGCTTTTGCATGCTTAGACTTTTTATAGCAGGTACACCCCAAAAACTGATTATAATGGAATATGGGTCTACAAATTAATTTTCATAAGAATTGGTTGTCGGGCAAATGCTCAACTCAATGTATTATATATCCAGTCCTGCATTTTTGGATTTTCCAGTAGATGTGAGAATTGAACAATCAATATCTGGCTCCGAAGCATGTATGCTAACCTCCTGGATACCAGGAGTGTTATGACCCTATTATTTAACGGCCTCGATAATGTTATACTAGCTGGAATTACTTTCCAGATATTGGAGAAAATTTAGACTTATTTAATATTTAGTTCAACAGTTGCAGCTTAGATAAATTAAATGAATCATTCTTTTATCTGCATTTCTTATTATTCAATTTCCTACATAATTTATATCGCACGAATTTGATCGAATTGTTAAATACATAATCGACTGCAGTTGTTGGTGTTGGAAACATCTTTTGTCTGCTATATTTATTTTAAGATATTGTAAGGTTTCCTTTAATACTATCTATACTAAAAAATGTTTTATGTTCAGGAATTACTGAGATTCCAATAGTTAGTCTTGGATTTCACAGCGGAGTTAGTTAAATTGTGTGATATGGGTTTTGTCCGTTAAATCCATAAAATACAGGTTATATTGCTTTTATTTCTGAATCGTCTTGAGATAGGTTTACACTCTTGGTTCTCGAGTTTGACCCGGAAATGCTTTTACATTTTTTCCCGTCATTTCAATTATTTTTATTACGTCACCAGCATTTTTTCGCATACAGAGTTCAATAATCCATGCATATTGCACTCGCCTATTCTTATTTAGAGAGTATTTTGTCAATAAACGAGGTATAGTTATCGTAAAGAACTTTTTTTGTTGCTGTTTAACATCTTCGCACTTTGGTCACGTTTTTTTTAATGAACCTCTTGTACAAAATAAAAAATATTGCGATAGTTTTTTTATGACATGTCAGTGAATATAAAAAAACAAAAACTACTTGAAGAGCTTAACAAAAAATATTTGGCGGGTTCAATTGATGCCGAGAGTTAGTAACTCTTGTCAATTTAATTTGACAGTCAGAAGTTTTTAATAATTATTCAGAAACGGATTAACAATTTATGTAATTATTCTTTACGGCTTGATTTTAGATTATATAAACAGATACCAAAACATCTTTTCCATCGACTGTGAACTTTCATTACTAATGATATTAAATAATAAACACCGTGGACTTTAATATTACTTTGTTGTTATGGACGCAGCTTTAAAATTTATATGAATCCATTTTGGAAACTCGCGTTAGAGTTACCCTCGGTTGGATTCAGAATTATTGTGTATTTCGTAGGAACTTCTTACTGGTTCATATTAATTTGTCATTGGCTTTTCTATTGTAACTCACATTCAAAATACAATTGATAAAGTGTAATCCAACTCGTAATTCTGAATCCTCCAACCGTGCTTTTAATATATATTTAAATATATATCTTAAGAACAAACTATACGAAATTATTGCCCTTGCCTAGTGTGTATATTTTGGGAAACGGATTTATGCGCTCGGTTCCGTTAAACATATTGTTGCACCTTAAATCATCTGTTATGGATAATAGATATTTTACAGTTAGCTTTTTTATCATATCGAAAAAATGACATTTAGAACATCGAATACATCAGTTGAAGAAAAAAAAAAATTGACACTTGCATCTAAAACATAAAAAATATTTTAAAAATAGAATAACAACGTTTATTAATTGAAAGAAAAAAATATTTGAGATTTTATTTATATTCTTGAAAGTCTACTTCATTGCGCTTCTAAGGTGATACAGCTGATTCAATCAAATCTTTCGTTATACACCAATGAAAGTTGAATCGAGATGAACATTACCAACGAAACAGGCGGGAGAATAGTTTTAAATATGTATTATAGGAGACAAAATAATTAGCACTAAAATAAACATCTTTCTCAAGAAATGCGTTTCGCAAGCTCGACAATCGGGAACGATATGTACATTTCTAAAATCACACATATGTATTAATTATCGAGTCGTCTCAAAACAAAAATTTATGCCATCTTCAGTGGGTCATAACCACATCTACTTTGCGTTATTTGAACTTTGAAATAACCTTGTTTGGTTTTGAGTATTGCAGCGTTTGAAACAGGAAACCATAAATGTATTTGCAATCAATGTGACATAATTATCACTTATTGAAATTAGTGAAAAATATTACAAGTTATTGAAATTGCATGTCGATGGGTTAATATGCAAACCAGCCAATAAAGTTGTGTAACATGTTCAGGAGCGACAAAAAACTATGGTAATTATGTATGTTACTGGAGTGTTCTGCAACTACTATGCTACGAGATGATATTAAATATGCCGTGGCACATTTCTCCGATACCAAACATTTTTTCTACGTATTTCATTCGACCAATAATATTTTGTCATATTAATGTTTGTAAGATAACATTAAGTAAGAAGTTGGCGAGCGAAACGTAAATGTAATTATTAAAACTTGGCTGTTACTTAGGTCATCTCATTGTCAGTTTGTAATATTAACATGGTATTTACTATTTCCGTGGTCTTTCACTGAATACAGGGGCGTACCTACATATTCAGTAACCTGGAGCAAGTAAAATCGCTGCGCCCTCTTGTTTCCTAGAAGAGTTCGGGCAAAATATGTTTTCTATGTAATATTATTATTTTTTTATTATGTTGTCCTCGAGTTACGGCATTTTGAAGATTTTGACGTATGTCGAAAATTACGTGCATGTTTTTAAATTTAGGATTTTTTGTTTTATTTTTAGCTCGCGCGTATAAATATTATAAACATTTTATTATAAGATTGCGTTGTGTTGTTTTATAATTTTCGTTCTGATTTTGCGCTCCCATGGTTCGTGCGCCTGGAGCAAATGGTTGAACTGCTCCACGGTAGTTACGCCACTGAATCAATGTAAAGTAGTTTTATAATGTTCATATATGCTGGCCGTAATAGAGTATACATGTTTTAAAAGGTGTGGTTTTTAAATTCTTTTCTTACTGCAGATTAAATACTCTATTAAGTATGTGGTATGAAAATTTCGGGCTTGGTGAGAATTAGGATAAATAAACAATTTATAGACATTTCAAGTTTATTTAGAAAAATCAATTCCAGACTTGCTAATATAGCGGATAAATATTTGTTCTAGGCGTATTGAAAACTAACATCATTTGTAAAATGTGTTAGTAAACGATATATGCAGTCAGATTACAGAGTGTTCCAGAAAATTTGATGTTATACGGTGACAAGTATTCTATTTCTAATAGGTATTTTTCCATTTTAACGCTCTAAATGAAGTCAATAACTCACTCAATGGCGTAGTGGCATATTCAGCCCCTGGACCAAGACAAATTCTTACGCCCCTGTAGTTTACAAATTTTTAAAATTATTTTTGTCTCTCGCGCTAATTTTTTTACTTCCTTATAAAAAATCTGGTTTCTCGTTTTTTGTAGCTATTGTGCTACTTAAAATTTTTACTTGTGTCCCCCAATAATATTGTAGGCCTCCCCATTGATTCTTGCGCCTGAAGCAACTGCTCCAATTGCTCCCCGGTAACTACGCTCACTATAGAAGCAGAAATATAGTAATTTTATAATGTTACTGGTTAGTTCATTTAAAAATCTAACATAGGTTTGATTGTTTAATTGTATATGCATAAAATCGCCTCATAAAAAGAATATATTTCATCGGTTATCATTACCATTGAAGTTTATCTCGATCTGCAGCAAGTGAACATTGAAAGTAGACTTAACATTTGGTGGGCCATAAGGGTAATATGAGACAAAAAAGCGTCGAAATTAGTAGCTTTAATAGTTGTTAGAAAGACTTTTGATAATTAAAAGATATGAACGGAAGAAAGAAAGAGGAAGATGAATAAAAAACGAGAGTACTATTTGAATAACTGTTGATACTATAAAAAATTGCAAGGAATATTTATTATATTCTTAATAATGAATTGTGATATCAAAGAAACACTTTTTGTAATCACACTGTATTTTATTTGTTATTATACGAAATTCTTGCAAAGGTACAGTATATAACAGCTTTATTTTTTATTTTTCTCAATTATAATTCTTATCAATTTGCTTAAATTTTTACACAACTGACGGATTATTTATTATAATTGCAGCATCATATTAAGGTATATAAGTATTTTTCATAGAAATAAAATATTACACACTACTAATATTGCATTATCTTGCATACTTATTCGTGATATTAAATAAGGTTCATTAACCGGCAGGTTTGATATTTTTTTATAGGTTTTATGTGATCTGTGATTAGTTTGGCAGTTAGACACATTTTATAGTGAAGTAAACTTTGAGAAATACTAATTTAAAATTAATATTTTTTATTCTCTCTCATATGAATTTATGTAAGTTTTTTTATATCTTATTTCATATGCTTAAATTACAGTCATTGTCTCAAATTAGATACCTTATTATTATGTAAATCCATATTTAAGGTTGTTGGCATTTTACGATGATCTTTAAGAAATTATATAATGAAAAATAATAGACGGGTATCAACAAAATTTACGTGCGGCTCAAAGATAACTAAATATCTAATCAATGAGTTACTTACTTACGACTTATAGTACAGTCAAATAATATAACATGTGTAGATGTAATAAGTCAATCATATAACATTATTACGAAGTAACGAATATGTTTTTTTTAATATGTATACATATAAATATACATCGTAAAAAAAAGGCCAAAGTCTTCTGATCCTTGATTTAATTCATAAAAAGTAATTCAATAAACAGATATATTTCTGAATATAATTTCAATTTCAAAGTTTACTATAAGATTTTAACATTTGAGAGCAGATGTTTGTGGGGGATTCTGGAGATATAGTGGAATAGATTTGTTCGCAAGCGAGGACATAAGAGAACAGGTCATGCAAGATCGAAATTTAGACGCTGGACCTGGATCAGCCATATATTGCTGATGCCTCAATAAAATCTTTACTTGATCTGCCTGCTTTTAAACCGAATGATTTTCAGTGTTTTGGAAGGTCGCTGAATATCTAAAAAATGAGTTATTCGGTGAAGCTATAGGCTGCGGGCATGGCCTGGTAGGACACGAGAAATTATTGGAGGTGGCACGTGATATCCGCATGCTCCACTTAAGATATGGACATCGTAGAAAATTAGGAAAGATCATAAAAATGACATAAGTGATCGATAACCAATTATTAATTAAGTAATTAATATGTTCGACTGATGGTGCTTGATGGAAATTGATTTTAAATTCTAAAT
>JAGVSQ010013606.1:0-11016 GCA_022683975.1 Rhyacophila evoluta
CCATCCATCAGTCGCAAATATTAATTATTTAACATTAACATTTTATTCACATTCGTATGTCCATTTTCAAAGAGGACTTGGTAAAGTAAATATATTATAATTGTAAAACATTGATATCATCTTGGTGTTTTTTGACGCGAAAAGTTATGGTTCTAAATCCATGCATGGTAGTAAATAAAATAAAATATTAAATGTAGAACTGCATGATCGATAAATTCAAAGTGAATAGGATCCAATTCTCGGTAAAAGATCTTTTCAAGCTATCCATCTATGCTTCCTTCAAGAAATTATTGCATCATAATCCTATATTTCAAAATCTTTTTTATTGTATTAAATTTGTGTCGAACGAAAAAATGGAATTTATGCACGCCTAAACGAATTTAAGCAAACTATAATTGGACTCGAAAAATTAACAATAGAATTAAGGTAAGAGCTTTTGCAAAGGTACGTAAATAAAGTCTTTTGTGCTTTTCAGTCTGAAAGATTTCTGATGAAAGTGAAAGGCTGATTTTCAAAATTTCATTAAAAGTTTTAGACTAGAACATATTATTATCATCACATAGCCTATTTCTGCAGATGACGTGCCTTGAACGTAACTAAGCGTAATTTGATTGCAAACAGTTTATTTGAAGTGTTTTTAAAATTAATGTAGCCGTGTTTTAAAGCATATTAAGTCTACAATTTTAATAACAATAGAAATTAATTAATTAATATGAGAACATAATTAAGGTCCATTCACACCTGAGCGAAAGTGTTGAAGTTAAGACGTTTTTCATTAATTTGTAAAATACATAAATATTATAATAGTTATTTTATTAGAGTTAAGTAAAACAAATCTCTAGAATAGTAACAGGTATTACTTAGTTAATTAATATTTAAACCAAATTGATTAATAGCTAGTTTCTCCAGTACTAAGAAACTTTTGGCCAAGAAAGATTTGGGTGAATTGTGGGAATAACATGTCATTCAAATTTTGTTTAAGCTGTCATTATAAAAGTATAAATATAAAAAGACATAAATAAAACCATATTATAATAATAAGGTTAACCATTTACAAATATATGAAAACTTAACAATTTTGATTTTACGATGTCGAGCTATTTTTAATAAGGTATACCTTATAGGCTCTGTGAGTTAGTTGGTAAGCGTGTGCGCTTTGGAATACAAAATAAGGAGTTAAAGTCTAGTAGTTACGTATATTTTTTTCAAATCAGGTATATGATTAGATAACCAGTATGTTAAACTATTAAGTGACAACTATTCCTCGTTGAGAAATTAAGATAAGTCTTTGCATTGCCGATATCTATGTGCTCAACATTCATAGTAAATGTAAGTAAGTATTTTGTAAAATATTAGAGTACATATAGAGTATTTACGAGTAAGTTTTATTTTACTGTTTTAACATTGAAAATGAATAATTTTAATATCCGTTTTGGGTTATACGTAAGGTATTTATGCACATCATTAAAGTATACATAATTAGAAAATGATGTATGGCGAAATTAGAAACGGAATTGATACATTTAAAATACTTTTAGTTTAAATTTGAAAATCAATTTAAACCAACTAAATTGAATAATTAATATTTTTGACTCATGGAAATTGATTTTAAATTTTAAATTACTTAAAACTGGTAAACTTTCATATGTGAGATCACTGTTAGCGACCCGGGCTTCGCCTTTCGGCATCTTCAGGCTACATTACATATGGGCAGTATATATGGGCAGCATATAATCTACTACCTATGTTTGCTCACTGCCCACATATAATGTAGCCTCAAGATGCCGAAAGGCGGAACCCGGGTCGTTAAAAGTGATCTCACATATGGAACTTTAGCAGTTTTAAATAATTTAGATTTTCAACTAATTTGAGTTGATTTAAGTTATGTTCCTGCAAATTTAGTGGTTATGGTTATTTAGAGATTATGCCATTGAACTATATATGACCTCAGCGTGAACAATAGATATCCTGGAAGTAATGTTTTGACAGTTGATATTAATTTCACGTCTAAGTTAATTCCGATTTCGTAATACGTATAATTTTAAATATTTAGCAAACGTGTATTGCCAATAATTCCAAAGCCGAAAGACACCATTGTTTGAATTTCCAAAGTTGGGAACAAAACATGGGATGGGGTTCTTATAAACTAGAATATAGTTGTCAGTCGGTTGAGTAGGGGTCGCTTTTAAGTTGAACTTTGTGGTCTGGGGGCTTCCAATGGGATTAGAAAATACGTTTTAGTATGGCGGTATAAATTCATATAAACGCGTTAAAGAAATAGTTCGGTGGGATGACGTGAATGAAGTCTCACGGGAATAGTAATCGAGTCCGTTTAACAATATTAACTTCGTATATTCCTTCTATATTTAGATCATGTTCTTAACTATTATAAAGCTTTGAGACAGATATGAATGAAAAATGTATGAATTTAGTAATTTATAATTTAAAGCAGTATCTATTTCAGCTTAAAGACTTAGTTAATTAAACGAGTAATAACCTAACTTAAAGTTTCTCTTGCGTTTATATTTAAAAATAAATTTATTTGTATTATTCAGAATCGAAAGCAAAACTGCCTGATAAACTCTGTTCATTCAAACATATTAAAAATATGAGGTTTTTAGTATCACAACTCATAGTCGCCGTCAATGCTTGATTTTGGCTGACCAAACAAACTATTTTCATACTATAGTTACAAATAAATATTTCGATTGTAGTTTTATTAAATGAACAATCGATAAAAAATTTACCGTAATAAAAATGAATATCAATCTGCGTCAAATATATAATATATTTTCAAGTTAAGCGTGGAGATTCATAGTTATAAAAATAAGCTTCTCCATTAGTCATTATCAAAGGTATTGCAAAATGCAAGTTTCAAAACTGAACAAGATTTTTACATTAGTTTGAAGTTTGCATATATTGGAAATTATAAGCTACGATAATAGACCGCCCATTATCTATCTGTCTTGACGAAATCAACTATAAGTAATCTTTTCATTGTCATAAATGTAAGTAACAACCTGTGAAATCTTATTTGCGACAACAGTCTGATTCTTCCGTGCTTTTCTATGAATTATAATTTGACACGCCAACCGCACGAGTCATCCAAAACTTCTTGTGACAAGGGAATTATTGGGCTACCTCTTACCCTACAGTTTATGAAATTGCTGATTATAACTTCATTTTATAGTTTGTGTTTGGCCATAAGGTGTAAATGACCTAACCGATGCAGTCTGTTATTCTTGATTGAATTATTATGGTATCTTCATAAATGTCATAATTCTCGCTGTCATAATATGTTTCATAGTCGTACACCAGTTTACAAATGTTTGGACATATTTTATTCGTTGCTATTAAGTGTAAGTGGTGATTTTAATGAGCAGATTTTACGACAAAGTGTAAATGGGCACTGCTCTTACAAATTCCATGTAAATGTTTTGTATATTTCTTAGAGATAAGTGAATATATTACATAATATTTTAATTTTTAGAATTACAGAGTTTTTTTTTAAGAGTACATAAATATAACTGTATTTTAAGTTAGTCATCACAATTATGTATATTATCTTATATTTTATTCATAAACAATACGAATAAATTATATAATACGAAGTATGCTCTGTTATCTAAATTATAACTAAATATGGTATATTTGGTTGTGCTTATTATTTATTGTAAGTTTATTTTTATAAACAACGCTTAGCTTCTTTAACCCGTATTTTTGTAATCCAGTATCTAGGCATATATTAAAATTTTAAAATGATAGTTTCTCATACATTTATTAAGTAAATATATATTATAATATTTTTAAACTGTATATTGACGATTGTATAATTGAATGTATTAAACAGTTCATATAAAACATATTATATTTTAAATGTGATACTTAAAAATTAAAAATCTAGCAATATTAAAAATCTTTCCATGCATAAATATTTAAACATATATCGTGTTCATAAACAATATTAAATCGACTCAATTATCATGATGATGTATTTCTTTTATATAAAACTCGAATGTTGATTAATGAAAGCAGCCATATGTTTTAGCAAAAAGCTTTTATTTATATGATATGAATGCTACAGTAACACAATATGACTCAATTCCATTGATTAAATATATTATATTATGTCATAGAATTCAAACGATAGGGTAAATGCTTTGTTCTATCGACAGCCACGATGAATATTATTGACTATTTATCATAGTTTTGGCGTCCGATCAAAACAGTTTGGGTTTCTAAACAAGCTTGATTTCCTATTATAATAATATATTCCGTTAATTTCATAAAGTAGTAAAGTGTAGAAATATGACCGAAGCTTTTACCAGGCGGGTCTTCCAATTTGGCGGAAGGCCCAAGCGTAAATTAACAATACAATGTGCCCAAACCACTGCGTGTAAGCTCGAAGCTTCAATACAAAGCAAACTCTTGTTATTGCTCAACTTTGAAAGACGAGCTTTATTTGAGGCTGTATTGTGTTCCGGGCGGCCAAATGCTAAAATATTATAGTTACTCTCATATCCAATGATGATCGTTTATTTTCACACATAATACAGTAAAAATATTGTTTTTCGATTTCGATTTTTTGTTAGATAAGATTATCTTCTATCAACATTAAGATTTTTTTTCTTGTGTTTTTAATGATAAACTGTCGAATAATTAAAAATATTAACAAAAAAATCATTGAATGAAAACAATTATTCAATTACCTGTACAATAAATGTATTTGGGAAAAATATTTGGCGGTTTGGTAGATAAATTAAAAAATATTGGAAAATTGCGTCTTGCCATAATAAATTTCCCATGAAGCATTGGTATTCTTTTGGATATAAACTATTGTTTATGCAAATATCGTTCTCATTTAAATGTGCTACAAATTAATAATGTAGGTCAATCAATCAAATTGCCATCACACATAAATATTTCAATAGTCCTCTTTTGATAGGTTAATTATTTCTACATAATTAATATATTGATACATAAATGAGTTACGAAGCTCAAAATTTTATAAAACAATATAAGACACAAGTATATTTATCGAAATAAATTAACTACGATTAGCGTTGAATAATATTTAAGTATCAGACATTCGGAATGGTTCATAATTAAAATTTTATCTATAAATGTTGTTTTTTTAAGTTCACAGTGCTTACTGTACACATGGTTTTTGAATTCTTACCAATCTTTATTCTGTAATAGTATATAATAAGAATCTGTGACTATTCCGAAGAATTTACAAAATAAAAATAAAGACGACTCCTAAAACCGAATTGAGCTTTGAAAACAAAAGTTTCCATCAGATGTTGAGAGTATAATTCGTTTGTTTCTTAAAGCACTCGAATATCTAAGACGATCTGCGCAGCACATCAGAATGATTGCATCGAAGCTTATATTGAAAAAGTAAGCATTACTATTTACTCAAAAAAACCTTTAAAAAAACCTGACAATATTCGTATCTTTATCGGTAAAAGTCGGAGGTTATTATAGATTGACAGATATTTTCTATAAAATGTGTTCCGCAGAATTAACAAATGATGAATTGAATGGTGAGTATGAATAATAAAAGAAATAAATAGAAAAAACAAATTTCATTCAGTAGTATGAAATTAAGATTTTTTGAAGTGGTTTGTGCAATAAATGATGCATTAAAAGCTTATATACTTTCTACCGCAGCTTTCGTGGACACCTCTTTCATAATATAATGAAATCTAATAATAGCGAAGGCTTATTATTATATTTTTCCAAAAGAATGTACATTGTTACTTGTGCTGAAATTACTGAAAAGGTTTTATGGGGTAAGCGAAAGTAATATAGACGAGGTTACTGTGATAACAAAGAAATACATGTACAATAGAAAATAATTAAATTAATAACAAATAAACGCTTGCTAACAGTACAGTAATGATATGAGTGTATACCCTGTTTTGGTCAGAAAACCCAATTAAATATATCATAATTGGTTGTTATACAACAACAATAATATCTGAAAAAGTAAACAAGGCATGTTGTTATAAAAACGATGAATCATTGCAATGCCTATTTTATTATTTGATATTTTGTCTAAAATATATTTATTATACGAGTATTACGTATTTACGAAATTTGTTTTGTTGACCTGATAAAAAATATTATATTTTAATAAATGGACCAAATGGATGATACAAGTATTTTGAAACATATAATAACAGCATTACGGATCTAGTCTTGTATTTTGAATATTGTGATTTGAACCCATAATTCATGCCTCTAAAAAAACCGTTTGGTAATGTTTCGGCTACTAGGAACTACAATGGGAAAAATAATTGGCTAATAAGCAGTTCTTGAGAAAAAAGTCCAAAATAAACATAACATTCTGGAGATCTTGGAGACTGATGATCCACTCTCAGAGCATCTATAAAAATGAGAGAAAATTCATCTCAGCGTATCACAAGTTATTCTAAATAAAGCAATAAACTTACATGTAGACTTCTTTACAAATATGATGATGTATCACTTGCTGTCATATTAATATGGAGCTAAAATTGATGCTGATCGATTTGCGGTTCCTACAGTTGTGCTGAAAAAGCAATTAATATAATGAATGATTTGGCATGCGTATGCAAATACACGTCAACTCTGAAAATTAAAAAGGACTTAGCCCACACAGAACGAATTTGACAGGAGGCACCAAAAACGAAAATTAAATGATTTAAACCCAAAGTTGAAATATTAGATAAATTAGATGTACACGAAGACTAAGATTGATGTTTTATTTACGCAATTTGATTTGTTATTTAGAAAAAAATGGTAAATTTGAAGTAGTGGAAATTCGTTTTCCTGGACGAAAATTTCACAAGCCCTCCTTTTTTCAACCTCTAAAGCTAAATTTAAATACTAATGTGGTATTTGCAACTTACAAATTTTTGATACAGCGTGTATACACTGTGATTATCGAAAAAAAACCATTTTTAAAAAACTCAGTTGTTATGTTCTTTTTCTTGTCTACAGTTGACGTGTTAGTGAATTTTAGACTCCAGCATAATGCCAATCTCTTAAAATCATTTTATAAAAATTTAATTAAGGATTTGAGAATTTTTTAAACAACTTTTACCTGGTTTTTGCGAATGATTTCATGTTCATGATGTCAAAGTATACGCAATAAAGGGTGTGAAATTTTACATGGGGTGATTTATTAGTTATAACATTTGAAAATAAAAGTGATACTAGTTGAAGTAAAAATAAAACTACGGCTTTACATTGAACAGTGAACAGTGAACATATAAATGAATTATTTAAAAAAATGTATTTTGTATTTGTATATATATAATAAAATATCATATTGCAATGTCTATTTGCCATTAAAATCATACATAGTTTGTTAAATATGTATATTTGAATCAAATGTCTGTATTTGTAAATGACATTTAATTCGAGCTTTTAGAGTGAAACGAATCAAATAATATGATATAAAGCTCATCACATTCAAAATCTGGTTGGTATTAAGCAGGCAATTTATATTTCTGTGCGTGTGCAAAGTTTATAAAAAAGCTCGAAAAATAATAGTTGTGGGTGTAAAATATAGTTTGAAATTGATTGAAGTGTCTGTTTGCTTGTCATATTTTTATGAAACGAGGGTAGAATAATGCGGGATAGAAGGTGTTGTCAATGTAGCTTTATTCTAAAAAGGTAATATGTACTGAAAAAAAATTTCACCCTATATTTAAAATGATGAACTTTATTGCCACTGAAAAGATGCCCGCCCCGGCTCAGTGAATACTGTAGATTCTATTCAAGTGATTATTAATTTTGATTCCAATCAGATTTAATATAATATCTAGGGTTGCCGAGAAATATGTAAGTGCTAAGGTGCCGGAGACTGTAAGTTTTAGTCTCTCAGCGGAAAAGTATTTTGAAAATCTCGAATATATTATAGAACACTGGGTGACAAATGGGTTGAGTAATTAACTGATAAACGATTCTCGTTAAATACATTTTCAAAGTATGAGTATCATATTTGTCAAAATTAATTATATTTCTTCACACTGTTTTACATAAATGTGGAATTTTATATTCGTCCATTCACATAATTTATAAATAACTTCAATCAGTTAACATGTCATTAAGTAAGCAAATTCAAACATTCATTTTGTATGAGATATCTCCTCTAAAAGTGGAGCAGATATATATACACAGTGTAAGGAAATCCATTCCAGAAATACAAAGTACACGAGAGTATCCGCAATATGAAGTAGAGTCTTTTAAATTTCTTAATACGAATTGGTTGCAACTCATTTAGGGTGCAGTACGGTTTTTTAATAAAAATCCGACAGCTGTAGGAATCGAGTACGATATCTCAAGTTTCGAAACGCGTATGCTGACTTTTTGGATTTCGTTATACAGATAATATGATAAATAAATAATGATTGATGCTGGGATATTTTTCATTCGTATTTGCTTGTCCATTTTTTCAGTTTTTCACTTCTGCAATCCAGGTGTGTTTCATTTTTTCAACAGTATATACAAGTACGAGACTGAATTTTTCTGTGAGGGTGAGAAATGCTGAAACTGTGCCGTGTCGTGAATTTGAAACCATTGCGATTTAGAATCAAGCAACTTATTCTATAGCTGCATATCTGTGTTTACTTATAAGAAATATTACTTGACTGAGATTGACTATACTCAGCATTGTTTCGCTGATAGTAAGATACATATCATAATTAAAAGATGGTTATAGTTGATGAAGATATTTTTTCATACTCTTTTTAAGTAGTAAACGTGTGAATTCAGTCATAAATAATTTAATATATAATGACTTATAAATCAAGAATAGCTTCAAAAACTGTATACATGAAGAATAGTTTATTAATTTAATTACTCTGAAAAATCTACACGTGATAAAGCAGATAATCAAAACAAACTATTGATACAATATTTTCTTCAGTCTTGATAAAAGTAGCCTTATTAAAAATTTTAAGAAATTATGCTAAAAATGTGACAATGATAATTAATTATTATATCTATTTGGAAAAAAGTCATAAATTAAATAAAATTGTAAATGAAAAGTGATTACTTTGAAAATAATTTTGATATATCCACTGAATCAGTGGACCAAATACTAATTTTGACAGTTATTCTCATGAGAGTTAGCTATCAAACAATTCCTTAACACATTAAGTATTCATTCCAGGATTTTATATTTATTTTTTTAAACAATCTATCTGTAATGTTCAAATCAGAAACTTTTAGTATTGAAGAATACGCATCGACCATCGCAGCTTTTACGTATAAATATATGTATTTTCAATAATAAAAAGCAAGAATGCTATTTACGGCCAGTTTCTGAGTAGTTTAAGCGTGAATTATGTATAGTTATAGTTATAAATGTAGTATTTCCAAAGTGTATTTATTCCACTATGTCAAAATTGGATAGAGAACACTGTATAATTTTTGAATAAAATAACCGCAAAACATTTTTCTCAATGTTTATTTTTGTTTTCAATATTTTTGGAATTGATGTTTTGTACAAAAAATACTGATTTAAAATCTTCTCCTTTATATTTTGAAATAATTGAATTAGTTCATTTTAGAAATACCCACGCATATATAATTATATAATATATATACTAAGCCAATATTGGTTTGATTTTTTTTTCATTTTCATTTGATACGTCATTTTCGAGTTATTTTGTAAAAATTGGAAAATAATGTCGTTCAATTTTATCTACAAAATCCCCTCAGTTGACCTCGGCGGAGTGTGACAATCTAGGAAAGCCATATTGGGCTAAAACGAAAGCGGTTAAAACAATAAAACCTTTACCTTCAATTAATTCCGCATTGTTACCAAGTAAGTGGCCTATTTGTGATTAAATTAAAGTAAACTTTTCAAAAACTCTAAAGTGTATGAAGCAATATAACTTGTATATTATTATGTTGATAACGATATGTATTTTTGAAGTGGTCAAGCCGAAAAAATTTCATCACACATTCATTCATAGATTAAAAGAAGATTTATGAATAAAAATATTGAATATGTGGGTTGAGCGTCTTTGAATGGCGGTCGGCATTTGTATCGGAAATACTTTGCCAAGAACCTTGTACGATTCGGTGAGTGGCTCAATAATTTTCCTTTTTATGTGTGTACGCTATTCGAAGAATGTTTCACGTATATAAAAAGGCACGTTGTATGCCACGGCGTTGGAAAAGAAACATTTCTTTTGGCTGAAATGATTTTATTTGACGTTATAAAGCGCACAAAAACACGCACGCTCTCACTCACGCGTCGACCAATAAAACGCGAACAATTAGCGGTGTCTGGACGGAATGCGTGAGAAAACGTTTCCTTACAAGGATTGACTTACTCTCATCCGTTTTAGGTATCACTCTAAAAATGACGTCAAAGTTTTTATATATCGTGCTCAAACTATTCTTTGAGATTTATTCAAAATTGCTGTATATATACACGGCATAAATTTGAAATAAATATAAAATTATTTTAATCACTTAGTCAAATAAAACTTATTTTTTTATAATATAAATATGTACGTAATAAAAATATAAACAACACATGTATCTGTCACCTTAAAAGTTAGACAGCGGCGCTGGAACTGGGTACGGCACGTACTGCGGATACTTCCAGATAAACCCTATGTATCTCTTTTTCTGGCCGGTAAATTTCCAGCTTAGAAGACCAGCGGGTGCATTTCAGGACGTATTTGGAGAAACTAAAGGATTCTGGCATGACCTAGGAAGATTCAAGATGGCTGGCAGATGACAAATATCACTGTAAGCGTCATGTGGCAGCCACGTGTCCATTTAAAAAGTCGATTTGGCTTAAGTAGGAGATATTCACAATGCCATAATTACTCAATGCTTTATTTTATTTTTAAAATGCTAATGTTCCCCAATAGTCCATTGCTATATCCAATATCTTATTAGTAAACGTATCTATAACAGGTTATTTTATAATTCATTAAGTATTGTTTTATTTCCTAATGATATTCATTATAATTAAATAGGTTAAACCCAATAGATTAATGA
>JAGVSQ010013607.1:0-10706 GCA_022683975.1 Rhyacophila evoluta
CGCTAACAATGATCTCACATATGGAAGTTTACCAGTTTTAAATAATTTAGAATTTCAAATATATTAAAGTATAATCTTAACTCTTTAGCTACTTGTAGGTACAGTGTTTTTTAAAACTCACCAAAATAATCCCAGCAAGAAATTATTCCATTAATAGCTATATTCTATGACAAGTGTATATTATTTTTTAACATAGCAAACAAAACACTTTTTTATTCTGCATGGTATCTCAATGTATATTATAGACGTGAAGATGACAAAACAACCGTTGACGCCGCTTCTCGCTGTTAACGTGAACAACAATATATCGCTGTTTAGTACTTAAAAATTTAAGTAACGACTGAATGCTGTGAATTTAACAATTTCCAGTATTTTTTAAATTTTATAAAATTTACTCATAAATAGAAAATTATATTGTAAGACTTTATAATAAATGTATATAGTATTTTTCTCTTTTTTTAAATACTCCTTCCAAAGAATAGTAAAATTATAGACACATATATAATACATTATCGTATAAAATACATTTTCTCTTACAAGACGATTTAAATATATTTTTTTTATATAAAATACCTTTCGGTAATATCCGAAAATCTGGTTATCATAAACGACTAATTGGAGTGAGGTTTAGCATTTTAAATCGGTTTTTAAATTTGATCCCACAAAGCGGCTAATTCTAATACCAGCGATCACAACAAACGGCGCTTAGTGTACTTTAATGGTTGACCCAAGTCCTTTGTCAGAGTTGAATGGTAATTTCCACAGCTGGGAAATTGCCTTTTCACATAACAACCGTCTTTATTACGTTATGTCCACAGCAAATTAATATTACCAAATTAATCAACACTTGAAATTTATTAGTAAACTTACATTGGAATATTTCAAACTAGAAACATATTAACATGATCAGATATTCAAAAAATATATAAATTAATAGTATTAATTTCAATTTTTGATAAAGCATACTTTTTATTAAATCTTTTATTAAGTAAAATTCGGACTTAGACCTTCTAAAAATATCACCATTATTGTTTATTTACCGTAGGTTTCTTCTATCGTCCTAACTTCAAAGATGCTGTCAAGATATTCTCATTTTGATACTTTCATAATCCGTTTCTCTTCAGTCTATTCAAAGAAATACTCTTGAGTTGTTTGGTGTTTCGTTTTTAAAATATGATTTTTTCAACTAGGTTTTCTCAATTTATTATTTTAAAAATGTTAGATGATAAGAAAATTACTGTATAATAAATGCAGATAGAGCCATAATGAATAAAAAAAATAACAAAAACTGATAAAAAGCTCCTTGTACCCTCGTACAAATTAAACGTAAAAAATTTGTCTCTCATAAAAAAATATGGTTTTTACGTCGAGGATTTTTTGGTGTCGTAATTAAGAATGTGAGTAAGAGTATTGAATATATTTGTATGTTATTATGTAAGTTAATGAAAGTCTTTTGAGAGCCATAAAACTTATTTTAGAATTCTTCTGGTACTTTGAAGAGTTTTTCACGTTTGTGACGACCACGGCAAATAACATACATATAGATATGATGGGTAGTATAAAAGGCAGAAAGCGTTAATACATTTTTAAATGAATTAAATTTATGAATGCTTATTTCGAATAAATTCGTTTAATTTTTGATTTATATTGATCTGAAATTGGAAAAATCCAATATTATTACATACCTAGTGTTAATATAAGGTAAGTAAATTGATTTATCCAATTGGATTCAGGCACATATAAACATAATGGGTTTTATAAGATTTATCGGATAAAAAAGTTGACTATCCTTTTCGGTAACATTTCCGTCGAATCTTTTATGCCGAAGGTGAATTTTTCACTCGAAATAAAATTTGTTACAGAGGAGAATGTGTGCTTTGAAAAGTAAAACGAAATCGTAAATACACACTTTCCCTGTCAAAAAATAAAAAAAAAAGTTTATTGGAACATCAGGCCGAATACATTAAATTCTTCTTTTTTAATATGAGCTTTGGCTTCTACCCCTGAACGGTAAGTAGAAAAACCTTTTTTGTTTGTATGCTTATTTTGAGACTTGAATACAAGAAAGATTTTATTCGTGGAACATCTTTATCTAGATAAGCAATCAAATTTTCATCCTATTAACTAATTTTGCGAATTAAATTTATTTAATATTAATCCCGGATATAAAGTATTTTTATCACTGTAATACTAATACATATTACTGCAGCTTTTTATTATAACTGAAGTTTTGTTATTGATTTAATATTTTGTATTTTATTCTTAATTAAGATAATACACGTTATTATAAGTCCGCATTTCTCAAAAATTCTTTCATTCAATCTAAAAAACTGGACTTTCAGAATATTTTTTGGTTTTGATGAAATAAAGAACGTTGTCAACTATTTAATTGTTTGTTTTCTTGGATGAATTATATGAATAATATCACGTATAAAAAGAACATTTTTGTTTAACTTTCACCTAATTTTATTAAAAATTTCAAACAATTCATATTTAAATTCATTTTCTGCCCCGTAGCAGGAATTGTTAATTTTTTTATGTAATATGTTTAAATATTGGTTCAATTTGGATGGACTAACGCATATAAAATATATTCTACCGTATTTATTTATGGTATAAAAATATATCATGATGGATTTTTTATAAGAATTCATTGCTAATCAATCACTTAGTCCATGAAGCATCCATCACTTGCATTTGAATACACATTACTAAATGATGATTTTATACATATATACTATCAATTCTATAATAATGATCATGTGAGAATCAAATGAATATAGATCCACTTAGTTGCCAAAATAACACGTTTACAAAACTGGATTTCACAGGATCAAATATATTTTAAATACGGAAAAGAAATGTTACCAGCAAGTTCTTGAAAACATTTTTTATAATATCTTAAAAAATTGTAAATGTAAATAAATAAATGAACTTAAAGTTTTATTGTAAGCTTTTTCTTATTATTGTACATTATATGTTAACCAAAAGCTTTTAATATTATGTTTTAATTAATATTCACGTTCATGCTCAGATGTAATAAAGTTACTTATCATATAGATGTATGCAAGTTAACTGCAAAGTTGCTAAGTGTTTTGAGGCCAGTTAGGGAAAAATAAATGCAACTGTTTAAATGAATAATGCTTCTACAACATTTTGTATCCTTAACGAGTCATTAGCGCTGCTATTATCTCGCCTTGCGTCGCTGTAATTTTAATTACTTTCCATACATTAACAGGAATTTAAGTTAGAGCTTAAAATAACTAAAAAAAAATCATTTTAACTTTAACGGTTTTTTTCAATAATTACAGCTTAGCATATTAAAACCATAACAAATCTTTCATAATTCAAAAACATTATTTATTTTATGAATCTCGTACTTATCAAAAGCTATCCAATTTTTGGCAAATTTAATTTATACATGAAATATTTACGTTACTTACGTCGAGGAAAGAAGTCTTTTTTATCATATTTATAACAAAAATGTTTTATCACAATATTAGTAATGTTCACTCTGGCTTATTACAAGTATAGAAAACAATATGTCTGATAAAATATTATACTTTTATAAGCATATTTTTGGCAAATCACGGTTTACGTAAAAAATCTATTTTTTACTAACGTAACCATTTTTAAGGATCATAATAAAGTATTTATAGAGTAAAGCTTCCTACTTTAAAAGCTCGTAATAACTTGGGTGGCACATTTAGTTCAATATATGAATGTATTTTTCAATAAACTTTTAATAATCAAACAAAAATCTTCCACCGTCAATTCAATATTGAAATGTAAATAAATTAACATTATCAATAACATAATTCAAAATAATAACAAATAAGAAATGAATTTTTAAACGACTCAACGAGTGTGATACATATACCGTAAACACTATTTGTTTAATATCTTATAGTCTATTTGTAACAATTTATATTTAAACATTTCATGAATTAAATCTGTTGGTGTATCGCGTATAATTGTACTAAAAACGTGCTTCCGAGATTCATCCGATGACAATCTACTGCACATTTTGCTTTAATTTAAGCGGGGGCCAGTAAGTAATTAACTGAAGAAAATTTTCAATTATAAATGCAATTTAAAAGTTTGCATTCAAATCACTTACTTATATCATTATAATTTTGTAATTAAAAAGTTATACACTGTCGGAGCAAATGATATATGCTTTCCTACTTGAAGTCATAGCATCAAATATTAGGACCATATTAATATTATATAAAACGCAATATAAACTAACATATTATGTAAATTTGAGTAATTTCATGACAATCAATAAAAAATATTCACACATTGAAGATCCATACGTTATGTTCAGCAAATTGGTCAAAAATGTTATGGTTAGGTATAATATAGTAAGGATTTTACATTTTTGTCTCTTCGGTACCATAGAATTTAGCATGCGTGCTTAACAATTCGTGGAATGTGAGTTCGATTCCCATATCGGTCGGATTTTTAATAATCAAAAAATGCAGGACTACATGCCCATTAGGTTGAGTAATTGCCTGACAAACAATTTTCGTGAAAAATAATCTGGCAATACGTCTTCGCATTTGTGGAGATCCATATACTCCTATTTCGGAGTGGATATCTTCACAATGTGTAGATCCATATGCTTCACGTTGGGAGCGAACATAGTTTGTAAAAAATTAAGATTTTATCGCTAATGATAAGTTACGAGTCTTTTTGTAAAGTTTATCTGTTTTTAACATAAAAATAGCCAATTGGTATTCACGTATATATTGAATCGATGAGGCTGCAGGAAATTTTAATCACCGATACTGAAAACATTATAAATATTATGGTTATGATATTATCATATAGCAGAAATAGTTTTTTTTATATTTTTTTTATTTACCATATTTGCTCCCAAATTGGAGCGTATGGATCCACACAGTGTGAAGAAAATCTACTCCGCAAGTGGAGTATATGAATCTCCGCAATGTGAAGACGTTTTTGACAGATTATTTTTTACGAGAATCGTTTGTCAGACATTTTCTCAACCCAATGGGCATAAATAGTTTAAGTTAACAAAATAAAAAGTATTATTTCTGCTGAATTTTTTTACACAGTTTTAAACAGTTTATTTTGATATCATATTTTTTGAAAAATCATAGAAGAGACAAACAGTAAAATATTTTGGCTCCACCGTAAAGCAGGTATTTCTTCAAAGTATGAAGATAATTATGTGCTTTAATACCGTATTTTCATAAGCAGTCACGACCATCAAGCTATGTACATACTACCCAACACAACCTTTTGACTTCCTTTAAAAGTTACAAATCCTTTACCACATTGTTAGCTTAAGTTATTATGAAGAACTACGGAACAGTATACTGTAGTGTGTCTATAATATATAACAGAAAATACATATGTTTATCTGTCTGTTCAAAAGCTCCACCCAAACAGTGGACAGTAGCAACGTTAATGTTTACAACTCATTCTCTTTTACACTTTTTTACTTCCAACATTAAATATCGTCACCGATAATCCATAAGAATTTATGCAGCAATAAATTGAATTTGCAATAACCAAATAAGTAAAATTAATTTAACAGTATTTATATTAAAAAAATATATCAATTTGAAGTTATTGTATAATTGCTATATCACTTCCCTATCAACACATTATCAGAGCTTTTATCTCTTTATCATTTACATTATATTTTCTAATCATGACTATTTTTTGTTAATTCTAAGATCCAGAAATTTTTGTTGTATATTTGAAATATATATCTCAGCTGATTACTAAAAAAATTTTGTATCTGATCTTGCATACTCGATTTTAAAAAAATATTTACATCTACGGGATTTAAAGTCTTGCACCAAATTAAGCACGTTTGCAACAAATAATTTTCGAAAATATAGAGTCGTGGCATGCTAATGGGGGTACACACGTCCATGTAAGCTTGCGCAAGTATACATGAACGATAATTAAAATACGGTGACCATATGTTAAAGAATGTATGATATTATAAACACAGTTATGGCATTGTTTCTGATTTACGGACCTCAAAAAAGTGATGAAGTAAAAAGAAGACTTTCAATTCAGTTCAGACTTTGCAATTCTCTAACATTAGCTAGAATTATTAATTATCGATAGAATAGGTCTAGTTCAATTTTTATATCCTTTAATATTTGAATTGTCAACATTTTTTTAATAATTAAATTGTAAATACCACCATTTTAATTTCATTTTGTAAAATAAACTATTTATTTTTGAAACCTACGGTGCATTTTGTTAGTCATATCGAGCATGTTTATATTAAGCAATAATAATAAATGAAGCATTCCATATTAATGAATGGTTTATTTTCTATTTAATTTTTGTCGGTAGATGGCCAATTTGTAATTTATATCATACACGTAGAATTACCTAAAATTAGAAGATATTCCGTTTTAAG
Source organism: Rhyacophila evoluta (assembly GCA_022683975.1). Classification (NCBI taxonomy): domain Eukaryota; kingdom Metazoa; phylum Arthropoda; class Insecta; order Trichoptera; family Rhyacophilidae; genus Rhyacophila; species Rhyacophila evoluta. The sequence goes on from JAGVSQ010013607.1 coordinate 6,416, forward strand.
GAAAAAATAATAGTCACACAAAATATTTCACATACTTGAGTGTGTGTAGCCCCCATTAGATAGATATGTTGTGTTACAAATTTCAATAAAATACAAAGAAGATGCGTTGTTGCTAAGAATTTATTCAAGTGGAAGATTATTATTTGGAATATACTTGAGTTAAATGCTTAAAAACGTATCTTAAAATGTTTCTTTTTAGTGATTAGTATACAATTATCATATAATTAATTAATCAGGTATACAAATTAAAAGTAAATAAAAATATCATTTTTAAAGCGCTTGAAAATAAATGAATGAAAGAGCCATATTGTATATATAAGTATAGGGATAAATAAAAATACCAATGAAAAGAAAATACAATTAAAATATTGAAAATCTACAAAACGAACGCTTTGACATTATCAATAAAAGCGTATAAGTCAGTCTCATATTCAAACGCTAACGAGAAAAAAAGCTTCGACCCCTAGCCTCAAACACATAAGCCAGGCAAACAAGGACATATGAAGTTCGAACCGTTGGAAAACTCCTGGCGTTTTTATTATATTATATTCGTGTATGAAGAAATATCAACGCTTGAAACATCAGTTTTTATAACACATAATAAGCTCTTTGGCATGGAAATCCTTTAGCAGCTTTTGAAGCTCACCAGTGGATTGAATTTAAATTCTGTAGTAGCCAATTTTATAATGTGTATTTAATAAACTACACTGAAAGCTACGCGTAAGTCATTCATTTTTAAATGACTTTTCAAAAGTTTTATTTATTTTTTCGAATCAACATAATGTAAAATAAACAAGTATTTACTGACGGACTTAAAACTCAAAACTATTTAAAAATATAAACTTGTACAATTTTAATTTAGATTATATTAAATGACCGTAGATTTACGTTTTAGCATTTCTACATATTCTACTACAGTTCTACATATTGACTGTGGAAAGAAAAAATGACGTAACCCACACAATTTTTTTTTACAGAAGACTCAAAAAATGTTTATTTAATGATTTTGAGCCAAAGTTAAAACATCAAATAGGCACAACGTTGAAATGCATGGATACTAAAAGTGGTGTTTTATTCACTCGATATGATATTTATTTAAGAAGTTATTTAAAAAAAACATAAAATTGACTTGTTGGACCCTTTTTTTCTGGTCGAAAGTTTTACAGGGCATCCTTTTTTAAAACTTAAAAGCTAAATTAGGCATGAATTCGGCATTTCCAGTTTCCATTTTTGATAGAACAGAAGAACAACACGAAGAACACGATAGAAGCTTTATAAATTACAATTGTAGAATAATAGCTATTTTGAAAAAATTTAAGTATAAAGATATTATAATGTATAATTTTTTTAAATCACGCGTAGGTATATGATTCATTGTTGAATTATGAAATTCAAATATTACCAATCCACATGGATTTATTTGAATCAAAATAAATATATTTTCCTAAATGTAACGTTTGTTTAATTTAATTTGTTTTAGCCGAAAGCTATTTCCGCTATAATACTACTGCGATAACAAATGATATTAATATTATAAATAAAATAGATTTATTTTGTTTATGGTGTCTTGCCTTTGGATTGTTGATAAATGAACTGTATATATAATTTAGTTAATATATCTGACGTAGATAATTATCTCAGTAATACGATATTGACTATTTAAAACATACGACTTGATCACCATTGAAATAACAATGTCTTGCAGTGTGTATTATTTTTATTTAACTTAGCCAAGAATATATATTTAATATTACAATTTCACGAATTCGGTAAAACATTTACACCAGGCATTCTCATCCCCCATTTCGTTTATTTTTGTCTACTCACCATGGAAGAAGGCTTCGATTAAGAAATAAAGAACGTTTACATCGGCTAAGCGTAGATATTTAAATCTCGTTTCACTTCCAAAGAAACAGCGTAAAGAAAATGCTAGGAAAACCTTTTTGGAAACGCTAATACAGCATTTGTCCCGGAGCAATCAAGTACACTCAAGGGGCGTGATTTAGAATACGGACCTTAAAATTTCCTTTCAAAATAAAAGCAATTGTTCGCACCAATACATTTATTGTCTATGCTCATCTTATATATTTTTTTAAATGCTTTGGGCGGCTTCTTATTAAGGACGACATGAAAATGATTTGAATTAATTGCGTGCATTGCACCCCAAACGATCGTATAGATCTATTCTAATTTGAAATGGTAAACAAAATCGTAAATAATTCTCCATCTACAAAGAAGATTATGCCAAAAACTCCCGTCTTTCTTAAATATAGCTTCTGAAATAATTTGCATTCAACGTACATTAACAAAAAAACGCAATTACTTTTAGTATTAAAACTCTCTATGGTAAAATTTTTAAATTAATTAACTGGGTTATTTATTAGCTAAATTACCATCTACTTGAACGAACTGTATCTTAAAACAGGTAAATAATAATATCAAAATACAAGTAGAAATGCTTTATTAAAAGCTTTTAGGTTATGACACGGTTATGAAGATAACGATTTAATATTATATAAACATTATATCGTTAATATGTTACAGGTGCTGAGCCTTTAAAGGTTACATCAGATGCCTAATAAAGCTTGTCTATAGATATTTCGGTTGACATCATTACGACGATGAGTCAACCGTTGTTGATTCGTTTTGACTTGTGTTGATTATTGATGGAATACTAAATTGTAATAATAATATGTGTGCTGTGTGTTTTTGGTGTGTAGTGTATTCACAAATCAGTATGATCAAAACACTTTCAACTAAACATGACCTTTTTTTGAAATACTATATTAATTCGACAAAATAATAATTAATAATAGTTAAGTCAAATCATCGTTGTTAAAAGTTTGTCCTAAGTCATTCAAATGTTCTTTACATTCGTAAATAATATACAATGTTTATATCAATAGCTATAAGTTAACAACACATATCATACTTTTGTTAAATTGTTCATGAGGACCAAAAAAAAACGTATATAAAATGAGCCAATTAGAGAAAATGAAATACTTCTCATTTTTCTTATACCATGTTTGCTTCCAAAGCGGAGCATATGGATCTACACAGTATATTATATATCCATTTTGAAAGTGGAATATATGAATTTCCGCAATGTGAAAACGTCTTAACAGATTATTTTTCTTGAGAATTATTTGTCAGGCAATTACTCAACCCAATGGGTATCCAGTCCTGCATTTTTAAATTAATGAAAATCCAACAAATGTAGGAGTCGAACTCGCATTCTCCAGATTACTAGGCACGTGCGCTAACCTCTACGCTACCGGGAAAACCTCTCCGATGAAATACACTTTTTCTGAATAAAAAATATTCCACTGCAAAGCGTATTTTTTTTCCTTTAATATCCCAGTACTTCATTTTTTGTAAAGTTTTTTGGTCCCCCCAAAGATTTTTACATATGTATGATACGTGTTGACAACCTATGGTCATCGATATTCTAGCCATGCACTCGAAACATGAGACATATGGATGCCTAAAATAAAAATAAACTTATTTTAACAGACAGTTTTACATGAATATTTTTAAGACAAAAGCTCAATCTATTATATTATACAGCCTTACTAAGCCTTTTAACTTTTAAAGCTTATCAGACTACAAGATTTGTCACCAGTACCTTTGTTACCAAAACAGTTTTGTTTATTTATTCTAAATAAACATTTTTATCAGATTTCATTCTATAATAATAACCAGGCGTTATCACATTTAAAATTAGATCCAAGCGTGGTGTGTAATCTTGACATATATTTCATTTTGTATTATGTAAGAATACGTAATGTATAATATCGATATTACAAAATGTATTAGATTACCATCTAAATATAGACATGTCTCAATCCGAATGTATATTTAGAGATAACACATTCTATTGACAATAAGAATCATCGGCTTCTTTTTATACATATAAAAAAGGTCAAACAACCTTTTCGATGTCGAGTATCGATGAATATAAAGTGAAATCCGGGCGTGAGGATTTTCGACAGTCCGCGTGAAAGTCTTGACGGTTCTATACACTCGTGCAGTGTCAAGTCTGTTGTCATGATATCACGGTCTGTTTGTTTGTTTTCCGTTAGTTTTTTTATATATTTTATTTATGTGTTCTCATTCCGCGGGTTATTGCCGCTTTTGCATAAAGTGGCGTGAATAAACCAACTGAAAACAATTCATAAATAATTTTAATGTTTATTTTTATTATATTTTTATTTAATTAAGGCTTTTTTTTTTAATAAGTAAATTTCATAGTTTTACACGCACTCTTTTAACAATACATTTAAAATTGAGA
>JAGVSQ010013608.1:0-11015 GCA_022683975.1 Rhyacophila evoluta
TTGTTAGATTTTTAAAATCCAACACCAGATGGGGATTCGAACCCGCATTCCCCGGGTTGCTAGTCACGCACGCTACCAACTGCGCTGACCGGGGAGATTAAAAATAGTTATAAAGTATAATTTCTGCCGAAATAAAATCCCCCAGTTATATATTTCTAGTGAATAACCTCCCATTAAAAACACCGAAAGAAATATAAATAATACTCTTCAATTATAGTTTTCTATTTAATTATCAAATTAACATTTAGTATGTATTTTATATTATTGAGACTGTAATATGAAATTTAAATACTTACATGGCGTATAATACATCTTTATTGATTATTAGATTATAAAAAACGTACTACTTTAAAAGTTATTGAATGTTTTGTGGATGTTGATTACAGTTTGGATCGTTTTGTGTTTGAATTTTCATTAATATTTTATTAGTCCTTGCCTATTAAACCTTGAAATTCGTTATATTTCGTGAATTTTTTGTTTAAAATCGATATTTTATAACATGTTTGTATTGAAAAGTATTTAAAAGTGGCATTATGATAATTATTATAATTTAGAATAGGTTTGAATAGGCGTGTTTTATACTATGTGAGATTTGAGATTTGCAACAGTTGGTATTGTTTCGTACTGCTGGAATATTTATCATTTTACACGATGTCCAATCCAAGAGTGGATCATATTTATCTTCACAATGTGAAGACGTGTATTTACACATTATTTTTTACCACAATTGGTCAGTCAATTTCTTAACCAAATTGCAATCCGGTCTTGCAATTTTAGATTTCAAAAATCCGGCAGATGTCCAAATCGAAACAACAATCCCCCGCACAAACATTCTATTGCCGATTGTTCTAATGTTGAACTACATGATAAATCGAAAATATCAGATGTTTCTCATTTCTGAATGCAGGACTATCCTGCCAGTAGTCATCCCAATACGCAGAGCAATTGCGATGTTTAAAAAGATTACTTCGGATATTGATATCTTCCACCTATGCGAGAGTGAGCTTAGATGGATGCCTTTAAATACATTATACATTATTAGAATATGGTATATTTAACTTAATTGGCGGACACTCTCTTCTTCTTTCTGTATTTTTTTTAATACCCTCATAATTCTTTCTTATATTTTAACAATGTTGTCTTTGTTTTTTAATGTGTTTTCTATTAATATTGTTGTTATAATCATACTTATGTCGTGATGTAAATATATTGAACTTATAATTTGTATATTAAAACACGTGTAAAATTAATAAATAAATCGTAAGTTTAAAATACTATTAATAATAATCGACAACTATTTAAAATATTGGGGTAATCAATTATGAACAAAACGTTTAATATCTGTTTGCTAGTTTATTGTAGATATGTTACATGCTATAAATTTTAAAAGTCTTTCTATATATACATATATTTAATTTGATTTTCTACACTGTAATCTATAATATACTACCCTAATAAAAATCTTAGTTTAGCATAAGAAAATTGCAAGTAATATGAAATAAAGACTTCTAGCGATTAATAAAGAGTTGTATATATTTTCATTGTAGTATTTATTCATATTTTGTGTCTTTTTAATAAAGATGTTGAATTTATACTATTATAATATAACTGATATAAACTATTAACCCGTTCATTAGTGAGTTAACTTTTCAAGCACCGACGTTTTAAACACTAATATCTTTCACCGCTATGAATTCAACTAATATCATAAAATCAATTGAATTGGATATGCCGGCTTATAAACAATGCTCTTCAATTCCCAAACAACGAATAAAATAAACTGAAATAAGGCATTCCAGATTGATAAGAATGTGTGGAACATTATCACGTGTAGCCGTGCTTATTTTGAAATCAAAAGAGTACTTGAGAGCAACTTTGAGCCCATAAGATTTATGTGACAATTTATGAGTAAAAAATAAATATGAATAATCTTTCGTTTCTTTACAAAACATAATTATTATCAAAAGAGTATAAAGGAGTTTTTCAAAGTCAAATTCAACTTCCTCTCTCGTACGTACATATACGACCAAGCACCTTATAGCTTTATTTTCAAAACCATTATTTTATTTTTAATAACATTTTATTATTTCTTTTAATATAAATAGATCGATTAGTGATATTCCGAAGTTGTTATAATTATATCATACATTTTAAGGCTTGAAAAAAATGGATGACAAAAAAGACTTGATAGTTATTTTGTTTTGTAAAGAAACGAAAGATTATTTATATTGCTGTTGATTAAATACATTAAATGTAGCATGAATCAATTTTATGCGTTAAAATTTGCTCGCACGTGCTCATTTGATTCCGAAAAAGGAGCGGCCACGTGTGGTAATGTTATACACATTCTTACCGATTTGGAATAAGTTTTCAGTTTATTTTATTCGTTATTTGGAAATAGAATAGTATTGTTTATAAATTGGTATATCCAATTTAATTGATTTTATGATATTAGTTAAATTGATAGCAGTGAAAGATTTTAGTGTTTAAAACGTGTGTGCATAAAAAATTAACTTACTAATGAAAGGATTAAAGAATACGCAGGTTAGCTTAAAACTCTTTTGAGGTATCCGCATTAAGTGGCCAAGTCAGGTTCAGCATCGTTTTTTTATACCATGTTCGCTCCCAAAGTGGAAGATATGGATCTACACAGTGTGAAGATATCCACTCTAAAAAAGAAGTATGTGAATTTCCATAATGTGAAGACGTTTTGACAGATTATTTTTTACGAGAATTGTTTGTCAGACAATTGCTTAACTCAATAAGCATCCAGTGCTTCTTTTTGGATTTTTTTTAAATCAGAGAGATAGAGAATTGAACTAGCATTTCCCAAATTGCTACCAAATACGCTACCAGGGAGATGTTACATTTTATCATTAATTAATAATATTTTAGACTGATGGTGCTTGATGGAAATTGATTTTTAATTCTAAATTATTTAAAACTGGTAAACTTTCAAATGTGAGTTATCATAAATTATCTAGTGTCGCATGTGAAAAAATAATGTGTATTTTTTAAATTCTAAATTATTTAAAACTGGTATACTTCACATATGGAAGTTTGCCAGTTTTAAAAAGCTTAGAATTTAAAATCAATTTTCATCAAGCACCGTCAGTTGAAAATATTAGGTATACATTTTTATCAAAAATAATTATAAATAGAATCATTTCTCGTTAGGATTTAATTATTTCAAAAAGCAATGTAAAATCCAAAAGTTTAATTATTAATCAATATACACAGTGTCGTTTAATATCTAATAAGTAAATTTATTACGTCATCCACGTGTGGAGAGGTAATATACATATACACATTATGGGAACGTATCCATTTCCCTCACTAACACAGTGACACCCGGCTAAGACGGGCCCTGTCAACTATTTTACATGAACCAACAATTTTACACTAAGATAGAAATCTTGTTTTATGAAATTCCGTCTAATGCAAAATATCCACCGGTGGGGAGATGAATTTTATTATGTCGGATAATACTGACGCAGTGACGGCGGATCTTGGGAGCGAAAGGGTTAAATTATAATAATTTATTAGTTTTTTTTATAATTTGGAAACTTAACTGATATTTTTTATCATTTAACACTTGGCTTTCGGGAACTGTAATATTACGTTATTGTTTACTCCAGCGGCTATCTGTCAGACTCGGAACGTTCCGTGTCTCATATTTTACATATTTTGACAGCCAACTGCAGTCAAATACTGTTACTACATTTTTATAAGAAAATCAGAAAATTATCTCGCTCTATACTTCGTAAATGTCGTCACTCCTCATATCAATTTACAAGTGTGTTAAGCTTATTCTATCCTAGCCCATCATTTTGGACCCAAATCGTCTTTTTTGTTCAGTTCCAGTAGAACATTTTAAATACTTTCGTAAGTTTGAAATGAGTTTAATAATACCAATGAGGATTATATTATATTTTTTCTCAGACATTGAAAATTAGCAATATCTTTGTTTTAAGTGATAATTATAAAAGCTGTGACAATAATTTAATACTGAGATATTGATAAATTGGTTTCGAATGGAATTTTTAGTACAATAAACAAAAAAATATTGAAATATTAAAGTACTTTAGAAGATATGTTTATTTTTGCAAACGTTAAGCACATTTTGCAAATTTACCAAAAGTAGTCCGCAGGTTAAGTGTTAATAGGAGTTTTTGTGCATGAAGTAATTATTATTCTGTTACCAGATAAGCATGCAATTAAGTGGACCAAATGGGATAGTTAATTGTTATGTTTCATTTATGAAGTTTATTAAAATAATTATTTTTATTACCTATGATTTAATTGTTTTAATTTCTCCCCGCCACTGGTGTACTGATTACGTACGAAAAGTACTAAGGAAGTAACGGTCTTAAAACTTCGCAAAGGTACTACAGAACCACGAGTACCGAAGGCGACACGGCCGCCATCTCTCTTTCTAACTAATGAAGAGTTACCAACAACCTGGTTTTACGATTCGCCCAATGGAGGCGCCACTGTGGAGAAAGGCCCCCTCCTCTTGGACTGCCACTGCTAACCTCCCGCGTTTTAGGACATGAGAGATGACATCCATCTAACAGGATGGGATTAAGGGACACGCAATTAAATGCAATAATCGAAAACGATACCCAAATAATATCAAGTCATTTTTTAAAAATGTTTTCCCTGATATATATTTATTTTGGACAATTTAACGATACATTTAAATATTGTTTTCTTCATTGGTAAGCAGTCTTTTGCACCACTGTTATGAAGATAGTATAAAATAATCAAAACTATAAAAAAGTTGTAAGCTCCAATATGTTTCTTTTTGTGATACCCAAGTTACGTTTTTTAGCATGTTCAAGTTGTATGAATACAAATGATGTATAAGTAAATGAACCTTAGTAAGTCTCCCTGGTAGAGTAGAAATTGGTGTGCGTGGTTAAAAATTTGGAGAATGCGGGTTCAATTCTCAGATCTGTCAGATTTTTCTAATCCAAAAATGCATGACTAGGTACGTATTGGGTTGAAAAATTGTCTGATAAACAATTCTCGCAACAAATAATCCGTCAAGAAGTCTTCACATTGCGAGGAAATTCATATTCAAATTTGCAAATTCGCAAAATGCGCTTAACGTTTGAAAATTGTTTGTCAGACAATTGCTCAACCCAATGGGCATCTAGTCTTGCATTTTTGGAATTTCTAAAATCCGGCAGATAAGGAATCGAACCCGCATTCCCCGGATTGCTAGGCGCGCATGCTACTAACTACGCTACCATAAATAGTGATAATAATCTATGATTTTACTGATAAATAATGACTCCAAGGTATTTCATTGAAAACATATTGAAATCTGATTACAAGGCTTTCATAATTAATCTATTCCTCATAAAAAAAATGATGTCATAATAAAATAAAAGCGTTGATCAATGTCAACGGAAATTATTATATTACGCTACATCTACAACTAGTATGTGCGTATGTGTATTAGGTGATATTGGAATGTGTATAAGGCAACGTCGATCAGTCATTTTAATGGTGCTATCACGTCTCAAAGAAGAAAAGAGGGAGCATGCGTAACTGGCGCTGATTGGTAACTACACGCGCTTTTATTTATTCTGATAAAATTGGGCGTTAGCAATTCTGGATTCGGCGCTGCGTAAGAAACCAACCCCGCTCTGCAAAAGTTTCCACTTCTTCTTATACTTGAACTCGCGAAATTATATTCAGGTGCTAATGGGTTGAGATTAAAATTAACTATAAAGATAAATCCAGTGGCTGTCATTGTGGAAGGTGCGTTTTACGACCGTTTGGATTAATTTATCTCACAAAGTAATGGTCGTGAAAAATAATTTATAAGATTTTATGCGGAGCGTGTACTTAAAATGAGTCGACTGTTTTATATGTTATTTCGCCCGGGCCCCGGATTAGCCGGTCAATCGTTATAAATTTCATTTCTTCTTCGGCGACTTCTCCGTACTCACCGTGGAGACTCCATTAATCGCACTAAACGTTCGCCCGGACGCGCGATAAATCAGCATATTTTTCACTCAAAATGCAAAATATGACATCCCGGAAAATCGAAATATATCCCCGGATAATAGAGTATTTTAAAGTAAATTATCCCGGATAATCCAAATTAAAAATATATCCCGGATAATCGGGAGATTTTTTACATTTACCATACTCAAGATTTGCATTAATGTCCCGGATTATCGAGAGCTATATATGAACTACTTAAAGGATAAAGTGGTAAAATTATTTAATTTTTTCCCGGATATTTGGGAGTTCAAATGAATCTTCCGGATAATCGGGAAATTACTTGATATACAGGATAATCAGAATTTTTGTAGATGTCCCGAATAATCGAGATCATCATATGGTAGACTCAAATGGTTGAGTTATCTAATTTTATCCCGGATATTTGGGAGTTCAAAGTAATGTCCCGGATAATCGGGAGTATTGACTATATATTAGATACATGTTCTGGATAATTAAGATCTGGCTAATGTGTTTACATGTATCTGATAATCGACGCTGGGATAATTGAGGTTGATTACTGATTTTGTATGATTAACGTCAAATTGCAAAACTTTATTTCTTTGTAATATTCGGCACCTATGCGGAGCATATGGCTACCTTATAGCCCCTTCAAAATTCTCTGTTAAAATTTAAAAAATAGCTCATAATTCAAATTATTAATCAGTTACGATTGTTTTTTATGTTTCGCTTCCAAAAGACTCCCCCGTGATTTTATCGTCACTATTAACCATCGTAGAGTAAGCCACTACAACGTGACAGAATATTTGGCACGTGTTGGAATTGTTGAAATTCCAGTAGTGGGAAAGAAAATGAAAATATCAATCACATTGTTTGGCAGGGTAATCTCTACGAAGTTCAAAGATTTGATCTACTAAAAAGTTTATCCAGACTTAAGTCTTCACAATATGTCTCATGTATACAGGTTTGTAATTTTTTACACAACTGTGAACTTAAAATTTAAATGCTAATGTAAATTATGTACTTAGTTTATTGTTAAAATATTTCAACTATTTAGCCGAAATAAATCTTTTATAAGGTTTCAACTGGCTTAAATAATAATTTTAAAAAAGTCGTGATTGTTGAATTTATCATAATCCTGCGGTGTTGTGGGATTGCTGCCGAGTAAATTTCACTAGTATGTTCAAATAAATTCAAATGACCCTATCTCATACAATTGTCGAAATATTAAATAATTGATTAGAACGATTTCCCTGTTAACGTTTATAAATAATATGTTTTAAATAAAATTAATTCTAAAAAGTCCTCGTCGATTATCCGTAATAATAACTACATAGAACGGGCAGATAATCAAATATTCTAAATAAAACATTATAAATATAAGAAAAATTGTAAATAATCTAGATAATTATAGTTTGAAATTTACTTTGTCTATTTTGATTTTAGCGTTAAAAGTTACAAATGACCGAATAATCGATGTCTAGTCATATTAAATTGTAATATTCTTACCATATTTTCAACATACAGCGATATTCTCACTATAATTTTTTTTTTATAATAACACACTGTAATGTGGCATAATGAATAGCTTTTTAAGCTGATTCTGAGATATGTCTGTAAATATATATTCGCCACAGTATACAATTAAATAATTGTCGTAGAAATATGGATAACGTTTTACCGTTGGAATTGTCTTTTTATAGTGTTCCACTACTAGAGTGCCTTCATTAATATCTTGTTAAGCAGCTACTGAACAATAAATGTTAATTTATGTTCGCTACGCCACAGTATACATTCAACTAATCAAGGTGGAGAAATTAATAGTGTTTACCGAATAATTTCTACTTTACATTATAATTGTATTTTATATTATAACACTAAAAGTTTGCCTCAAATAGTATTTTGTCAAACTTCTCCTGAGATAAATCTATAAATTTATGTTCTTTGCGCCACAGTATATTTAAACGACCAGCGTGGAGAAGTGTATAACGGTTTTGATTAATGTTATAACTGTATTTTTATAATATTACACTAATAGTGTGCCTCAAATAATATCTTGTTAAGCTGCTCCTAAATTAAGTCTGTGAATTTGAGGTCGTTACGCCAAGGTATACGTTTAAATGATGGGCGTTGAGAAATCGATAACGTAATATCAAATAATTTATATTAATATTTTAATTTTATTTTTGTCATAGTACCGTAGTAGTATCCTTTAACTATCTTGTTAAGCTGTTTCATAGATACGCCTGTAAATTTATGTTCGTTGCGCCACAGTGTATTTGAAGAATGAGCGCAAAAAAACGAAACTGTTAAAAAGAAAAGCGATGGGTAAATTTGATGATTTTCAACTCCAATCGTAAGGAGTTCGTTGTAGCATCTCGGTCTTTAAAACACAGTGGCTGTGAACCTTTTTTTAAATCGTAAAAAGCGAAGAGTGATCCGATTGTCACGGAAGTATCAGAAAAGGGGAGATGAGGGAGATTCGGGTAGGTGTTATGTATTTGCATTCATTATAGATGCGGACACAAAGTTGTGTCGCCGGGCGGAACATTTCAAAAGTGTAAATTCGACTCGCGGGAAATTCCAATGTCACATTATTATCGTCCCTCATCCATATTTTCGGAAGCCACTGGCGGCACGTGAATTACACTGGAAATATTGATTTATCTAAATTGAGTTATAATTAAAATTGTATCTAATTTATTATTACACCTTCAAAATCGTTTGTGGATGTGTGGATGTGTGGATGTTAAATCACATGTTCGAATTAAGTATATTATGTATTATACATTGCCAAGAATTTCCAAATTGTATAAAATTTTGAATTATATGTATACGTTTTTTATACCGTGTTCGCTTTGAAAGTATAGCATATGGATTTACACTGTGTGAAGATATCCAATCCGAAATTATAATATATAGATTTCCGCATGTTGAAAACGTGTCTTGATAGATTATTTTTCATGATAATTGTTTGTCAGACAATTGCTTAACTTAATAGACATCCAATCTTGCATTTTTGGATTTTTAAAATTCGACAGATTTGGGAATCAAACCAGCATTCCACGGAATATGAGGCGCGTACGCTTATCTCTATGCTACCGGGGGAAAGCAATTATTAATAACTTAAATTAAAAACAGTTTATAAGCGGTGTACCAAATACTTTTATTTTATCGTTTCGATGTTATATATAATTACAAAATTATTCATTACTTATATTAATAGGCTTGTGTATGGTTGAGTCATAGATAATTTTGTCGATATATTTTAGAATAGGTTTTGTACTTCTGTGTTGATGTATACGTGCATATAATTTTTCTTTTCATACATCTTGTAAGTGCTCAAATGTTAAATTACAGTCATAAATACGTCATATAAAGATATAAAAATTAAAATTTTTAAAAATATTGATTGAAATAACAAACTTATATGAAAATAATTTCCTGAGATATACAAGTATATAGACAATTTCTGTCATGCGCAATTGATTTTTAATTTAAAATCAATCATGCATTGAAGATTGTCTATGATATATAATTATCAAAACATTATTTAATCTCGTAAGCTATAAAATAAGTTAGATATTTTGCATTAAAAGTTCAGAAAAAATACGAATCTCAAATATTATCAAATTAGTGACATTATTAAAATGTGTGTTATTAGACTATTTACGAATTTAAAGATAAGGTTTATCATATAACCCATAAATAGAATAAATAACACAAATATGAAAAAAATAGGGAAAATATTGACAAAAATCATTAAAATTCAATGAACAAATTTTCTAAAAATGAATTATCTTTAAAATGCTCTGCTTGAAAAATTACTTATTGTAGATTCGCCTACTCATTTCGGGTTAGCAAGGATATATTGTCTAAAAATAAGTAAAAAGATAATGAAAATTAAAAATAGTACAATTAATAAATTGTGTAATAAATATAATATAAATGCCCTACGGCACTGACAAAACGCAGTAATTTTAAATAAGTTATGATTAACTTCTGAATTTGTTATGAAGTGAGTCTTAATAAAAAGCTTTTATGACTGAAAACAATCAATAAACAAAACAGTAAAAAAGTTTTAATGTCGAATCACTAATTTGTTATTTAAATAATAAAAAGCTTAATGTTTTAATTATATATAAATGGAACTAAATGGGACGCGTTCTGTGGATGCTTCCAGAAGTTCTGAATGTTTTTGTGTCTTATTCCGTTGTTCTGGAAGACCGTTGGCTATCATTCACAGGTTGTATTCAGGATGGTGTAATGTTCTGGGACAACACAAGATGGCTTGCAGATTGCAGGACGTTCTAGAGGCGCCATGTGGCAGCCACATGCTTCACGCAAAGAGATAATATGGTAGAAGAAAAATGAATAATATACACTCATAAATCGTTTTCTTTTTAATATGTCTACTCCGGAAAAGAAGCATTTGGATTGACACGATGTGAAGATGTGCATTTCATAAATTTAATGGCGCATATAATATATGGATTTTCGCATTATTAAAACATGTCTTTTTTTGCGAGAATTGGTTCTCATCTGATTGCTCAAGGCATTTAGCGTCCTAGTCCTGCATTGATTTTTAAAAATCCAGCAGCTGTGTAACAATAAAATAAAGCGATCGAAATTTGGATAAATGATGACACTGTGTGTGTAAAAAAATTACTAATGCCTAATAAAAGTTTCACTGGTAGTCGAGGTTAGTGTAAGCTCTTTGTAGCCGGAGATAACGGGTTTATTATAATAAAGATTATGTCAAGTATATTACAAATCATCAATTTCAATTATTTATTATACGACGTATAAAAGTGAAAAGAGAGTTACGTTATTTAAAAACATATAAAAAAAGTTATTAATATTTTTGACTGATGGTGCTTGATGGAAATTACTATACATACTATGTTACATGTTCGCTCGTTTGTTAGTATGTTTGTTCGCTCATTGCCCACATATAATGCAGCCTTAAGATGCCGAAAGTCGAAACCCGGGTTGCTAACAGTGATCTCACATATGGAAGTTAACCAGTTTTAAAT
>JAGVSQ010013609.1:0-11015 GCA_022683975.1 Rhyacophila evoluta
GACAAACGAACGAACGAACGAACATACATATTTTGACTTTTATATATTAGATAGCTAATGGACTAGAATCGGAAATTATACAAAGATATTGGTATAATACAACACAAGAAGAAGAAATAGTCACAATTTCTTTCAATGATTTTTATATGGTTTTTATATTTTTTTTTATCGTGACCGCTCTGAAATGTGATATATGACCATTCCAAAACTGTAGTATTTTAGTCTCCGGATTATCAAAACACACAATTGATTATCAGCCAATTTTTCAATCCATTGGGCATCCAGTCCTGAATTTTTGATTACATTAGATATCCAGGAGGTATAGAAATCAAACCCGAAATCTCCAGTTTTAGGAAGACCATTATATTTACCAAAAAAAAAACTTTACGATGATTTATCTAGTCGATAATTTATCATTTTGTTTAAATAAATCTTGTCATAATTGGCGAAGAGATTGGAAAAATGGCTAAATATAATAATAAGTTCATAGTAATAATGAACAGGATACAAATAATATGATTATGAATTATTATAAATGTAACGAAGATTTTTTTAACCTTTTAAATGATATAGAGTGATATATCGTTAAAAAAGCGAAGAATATTAAAAACAATTGCTTTAAACTTTTATTTCTAGGTCTCCTTTAAATGTCAAACACAATGAATAAGAAAGCCGCCTGATTTGGTATGTCGAAAAAATATATATCGTTAGCTTACTGAGACCTCATATCATAACATTTTACGAAAATCTATTTTAACGATATTTATTATTAAATAATTTAAACTTTTGTCTGTAAATTACTCTTAGCTATATTTAGATAAATATTTTAGTAACAAACCATTGCCACATTACAGCTTAAATAAGTATTTGCTAATAAACGGCGTTAAAAAGCTTTTTGTAAAATTGTGAGACAGAAGATTTTGGCAGTAAGTGGCCGATATACGCTTTGTCAAAAGTGATTATAAGTTACATGATTTCTCGCTGGGTTTCTAAGATTTAAAAAAATATCGCAGCAGACAAAGGGTTAACATTAATTAAAAACTTTTCTGCCCATATAATTTAAAGTGGCTTTTACATATGAAGTCTCAATCAATGCTTAATTATATTACCATACAGTTTTTAAATGATGTAAAATAAAATGTGCCCCCTATATGGAAAGTAATAAACGATTTTCGAACACGCAGGTGCGGCGAGTAACTGTACAATAAATTGAGCATACGAAAACCATAGATTTTTTTCATATACACGTATCTACCCATAGTATTTCAAACACTCCATTGTTGTGGTTTCAGCACACAATATTTTAGTAACCTAATATTTAAAGTACAATTTACGATCTCAGTAGATACGTGTATATTATAACAAAATTAGAACTGGATGCCTATTAGTTTAGCAATTGTAAAATTAATATATCGAGATATGTCTTCACACTAAGGAGATCCATGCACTACACTTTCGGAACGAACACGGTAAAGGAGTAAATGTATAAATAATATATATTTAACTACAATAAACCTTAATTGACTTTGAGTATTTAAACATCTCATATCTCCATTATGAACTTGTTCGTGAAAACAGTGACTTCTAAACGTAATTATAGCTAAATTATACACATATATGAGGTATCAACATACACATGTCTGCGAAGAGCTTAATAAGCATGGGGACGCCTTCATTTAATAATTTTATTATACTTTGTAGGTAACTGACTAATAAATATATTAGAAATATATATTTTATCGTTCTTAGAAAAAAGCATTATTTTGTAAATATTACATCTAAAACAATATGACAAATCGTTTTTTAATATGAATTACCAATTTTTTTTTGTTATTAATCAAATTAGTTTTTCATGTCATACAAAACAATATTCACAGCGGATCCTCATGGATAATATTTAATAATTTACAAAAAAACTTAATTATTTTATAAGATATATTTGCTACTAGAAAAAAATATGAAATCCGTTCTTAAGTAATTAATAAAATTCTCCACAACTTTCCTATAAATTAAAATAAGTAACACAGTAGTGACTACATTATTAAAAATAAGTTTACCATACATTTTCGAACGAGTAACCTATCAAATATAATATAATATTACACACTCCTCAAATAGACGAATATCATACGTGAAGACAAAACAATTGTTTTCTGTCGTCACTGAAGCATGAAAAAATTGATGATGTAAATTGTTTTTATGTACAGACAATCTGAAATGTTATTATATTATATAGGTTGGCAGTACTAACTACATAGAACTTATTTACAAGTAATATTTATATTACGAATATTGCGGTTAGACTAATAATGTTACTCACTGATATCAAATCACAAAGGCCCAATAACACCTGATCAGCGGCTAATATATTGTACAATACAAAAGGTGTTATAAAAATATACGTTTTTTTGTAATTTTTATATTCTGAACATTTAAAAAAATATATTGAAATACTTCACCTTTCCAAATTGGTCATATAGACTATTTCTGGATCACAGCTCACATTGGGCTGAGTGGAAATGAAGAAGCACACTTTCTTGCAAAGGCGGACTAATAATTAATAATCATCACGATTGTATTGAGGTGATATAGTTATTTTCCAAGTAAAATGTTTATTTATGTGTTAGGCAAAAGGTTTATTTAATATTGCTCGTATATAGTAATGTAGTTACAAAATATATGAATTCATATAATTTAATAAGTGCGATTAATTATGTATGATTGGGCACAGAAAAATTATACGTTGATTGGTACCTATGTAATAATTACAACATTTTGAATGTTTTTAGCTGTATTCAAATTAGCTACTCAATATATACGCATTTAGTAATTGATAAAAAAAACAATTATTTATTTTAAATGATTCCCAATCTAGGAAAGTTAATTAATAAAAAAAACACTAAATAATAATAAATACACGGAAAGACATTTGATTTCTGAAATCAAAACATTTTTTAACATTTAAATTTAAATCATGCTTCTTAACTTTTTGTATACGTGACATAATTGCGTAGATAACTATCTAATTACATTTAATAAAATAATTTCTTCATTTATTTCAGTTTAAGCGCATCTCAGTAAATTTATAGTTCATAATTTGACTTAAAATAAAGTGACTTTCCTGCGGCCGAGAGGTAAACTCGCTTACTTTGGTGGCAGATGTAGTGGATTTGAATCCTACAACTGCATAAGAAAATTCAATCAAAGATACAGAACTGGACGCTTATTACTTTAATACATCACTGATATAGAATTTTCTGAAAAAAAACTAATATAAGATTTAAACACAAATTGTGAACATAATTATATAAACGGCTTACTACCAGGACCTTTTATCTCAAAATTATACGAAAACCTTTTAACGCTATTTGTTAGCATATAATTATTCAAAACCATCATATGGTAATTGCTCGTAACTCAAATATTCATCCCAATAGAGTTACGAGCTTTAATTATTTGCTAATAAATTGCGTTGAAATATAATATATTATCGTAAAATTTTGCAAAAATAGGTCTTGAACGTCATTTCTAGAACGAATATTGTCACAGTGTAGAGATTTTGTATTCACTACTTTTGGATTGGATAGGCAAATGACGAAAATTTCATAAGCTCCCTCGTGCTCTAAATATACTGATTTTTCTATTTTTTTGATGGTACATATCTAATCCTAATAAATCGATGAGTAAGATATTTGGGAACTATTGGATAGACATTTTCCAGTACGGTAGACTGTTATTACAAGCAATTAAAATAATATTTTATAAGATATTGCAAAAGTAATTGTATTTTTATAACAGTGAATACTAATTGAACATTAACTTTTGTAACAGTTCCGTTTAATTCTTTACACCTAACCAAAGCGTCCCATGATCAAGAATGTTGCTCTTACCGATATAATATCACAACTCTTATACGTAGACTAATATCACGTGTTTAATAAAATTGATTAATCTGTCAGATAAAATTACTGTAGCTTTGTATATAATATTCGTTATTAGCGATAAAGTGTTTTAAATTTCAACGCCAATAACGAAATTAGAATCGATTAAACAGATAACTGATTAGTGATTAGGCTTACAACACCGTACATAAACAAGTACATTATCTAAAGTAATCTGACACAATAGTTATGTGAACATTTATATCCATATAATAAAAACAAAAGTCATATATTTTATATTTCAAATATAATTGTAGAGTTATAGTTTAATCACTAAAATACGTAGATAATGGAGCGTATAGGAGATCCCTCTGTCACCTTTAAAGTCATGAAGCAGTACTGAAGCTGGCAAAAGCGCGTACTACGGATGCCTTTAAAACACCTGAACCCTGTCTAACTCTTCTTCCAATTGTTAGGTTACCAGTGTTTTGAAAGAACGGTAGGCTTAGATTTTATTTAAATACACAGATAAACAAATACGAGTATAAGTATCTGATCTATTTTTTAAAGCCATATTATTACTGCATTATCGAAGAATAAAATTACCCTATATAATATTGCATAAACAAGGTATTTTATTATTTAAACCAGCTGAAACCTTGTAAACCTTATAAAATCTGAGACGTTTCTTTGAAAAACCATATAGTTTTTCATAAAGATGCATGTAAATAATCCTTCATAAAATCGAAAACGAATATTAATATGTTATTAATTAATTTTTATGTTTAAATTATTCGCATCTACTCGCGTATTGAGAGGCAAACTCATTTTCTTAATTTCGTAAGATAATGGTTCCGATATATTAATTGAATGGATATTTTAATAAATCAGTATTATGAACATATTAAGTGGCAGGACGTACAAGTGATTAATGAAATCAACGTCTTAATCGTGATTGTAAACTTTGACAATTACCTCACGACTTCGGTAAGTTTGCGAAGCATTGGTACACGGTTATAATTCAATAATATTCACAACGTTAACAAGATAATCTCAGTTAACTTTAATTACGAAGCAAAATTACTTTTCATAAAATATGGAACCTTGCACATTGATAAGTACTGAAATTTTAAGTCTCTATTATAACAAAAAAAAAATCTTAAAACAATCTTGCCTTTGAAGTTATTTATGCGAGCTTTACATAAAAGCTTAACATAAATAGTTATTTAATACATATGTTAAAACTTTTCAGTATATTTTAATAAATGAAGATGACAAAACTGCGTTTATCTAATTCTATGAAGCATTTATCACTATACGTTTAGGATAATTATAAATTTCCAATCCTTCAACGAGTATAACTTGTTAATTGTTTACATCTATGTGGACGTCTAAGGTGAATTAACTTACATGAAATGACCTTTAATATGTTTGAATTTTCTTAGAAAAAGATTTGTAATATCTTATCTATATCTATATTTAATAGCTCAATATAATTTATAAGACTATTGTTTTAAAATTAATTTTATAAAAGTGTTTTTCATAGATGTTATCTGTAAATCAGTAGATGATATGAGTTAGGATAGAGACTCTGAAATTGTGGTTGCAGATTTTAATCCCGTAGTTGCATTAAAAATCAGCGTTTTTAAATCAATCTGAATCTCAGACCTGGATCTTATATGCAGAGAGAGGACCAATTAATGACTTTCTCCCCTGTGGTCTTAACATAATATTGAATCTACATTTGGTGCTTTAATAAAAACATAATATTTATTAATTATAAGGTTTTTATTTGAACAATATTTTACTTGGATGATTTTATAAACTTGGTATAGCACATTTGCATGGGTATAATATTAAGTAGAAATTTTTTCTCTTATTACCAAATATTTCGGATTAAATACCTACAGCAGCAAGATTAAAAAAACAAAATAGTTTTGACAATTTGGAGATCCATACTCTCCATTTCTAGAGCAGTAATTTTTACACTATAGTATTATTTGCACAGTCTATATCACTTGCTTTATTTACTCATCGGAAATACTACAAAAATGTGTGGGAAATCAATTGCTATATTTTTTTACATTGTAGATATCAATGTGTTTTACACGCTTTGAAATAAACATTTAAAGTAAAAAAATATATACATAAAAAAATGATTCACGACTATAACCGTCGAATGAATTACTTTGAACATAATCAGGCCATCAAAGTGAAGGAATAAAATTGGATTGAAAAGGCCAGTTAAAACTGTTTTGTCATGTATGGCTAATTGATCTCACATCTCACGTTAGATCTTTTTTATGAGAAAGCTTCTAGTTGAATGGACTTCTCGATAGAGTCAATCATGCCGCCGAGGAATTGATCACTCATCAGAATTGACTCACAATTCTTTTCGTCTCCCATGCAACTGTCTCAATTTACCTTGTATCCCACATCAGAGCCAACTAAACTTTTTTTTCTGTCAAAGCGCTTAACAAAATATATGTCTTACAACATTGTATTCTTTGATAAATTAAATCATGATACGATCATCAAATAAATGTAAATATTGTTAAAATTGATTCATTATTATATGAAAAAAAATATAATGGCCGTAAAGATAAGCAAGCGTACGTTCTTAGGGTCACAAGTTCAAATCCCTTAACTAACGATTTATGAAATACCATACAATTTCACATATTTTGAATATCTATTTAGATGAAAAATATATGCTATAAGTTGACTGATTTGCTTTTGGTAAATCTCCATGAAACTCACAATCCCAATCTACAAGTAAACATCTACATGCAGCAATATGTTATTAATATGACCATATGTATCGATTAATTAAACGTAAGTAAAAATATTATTCGAGAAGAATTGATAGATAAATTAGTGACGGTTCAAAATATTTTAACGATTACAGTACTTAGACATTTTAGTACTTTAGAAATTTTAATAATGTTAAATTAAATATTTTAGTTTTATTCAATGGAATATAGTTTACTCTTCGAATATATTCATTCATTCGAGCAATGCGTTTGCTTAATATATAATATAAATATCTATAAAGTGTATAATGTAATAATAGAGAAGACAAATAAATAAATTGGTATTTACTTTTCATTTAATCACATCACAAATACGAATGTATCAGTTTTTATATGAACAAAAAACGTTACGAATACATCTTTTTTGTGCATTGAAAATATTAAACTCGTATTAAAAATGGTTTAATTGTGTTATATAATGTGTGTTATCAAAAAATTAAAATACATGAAAATTTACCATAAAACCAATACAATAAGTATTTGTGGCTAAGATTTTTTGTCCTAAGGTGTTTTGTGTTATATGTTCTCTCACTGCCCACATATAATGTAGCCTGAAGATGCTGAAAGGCGAAACCCGGATCACTTACAGTGATCTCACATATGGAAGTTTACCAGTTTTAAATAATTTAGAATCTAAGGTGTTTTATTGTTTTTGTTGATGTCATTTCACTTTTATTAAATTCACACATAGATTAGATTGAATCATCCACAAAAGTTATGTAAATCGGTAGGATTAAATCATAAAATTAAGGAATGAAGACTCATATTATTTTTTTTATCCTCGTGTAACAGCCGTTATTCAATTTGTGTATTATATAAGAATTTATTATCTTATACATCATTACTGAGTGACGGTATTTTTTATATAGTTAGTTGAATTGTTTTCTCCAACTGTAAAACTTATGAGTATTATTACTTATTTTTTTACATATTATCACGTATCTGATTAATTTTAAAATTGTGATAACAATGTCAGAGGTTTGATTAAAATTCTGTTTGAAAAGCACTGCAGTTCACCACTGTACGCTTCAGTTCTTTTACAATCTCTTTATCGGAGTTTTATTGTCCCACAAAAGCATTGAATGCCTGTTGTTATATAGCATGGCGTTGTCGCAATCCAAATTTATTCGATTAAGTCATGCCTCACGTAAGACAAGACAAGTATTTTCCTGCTAAACCAAGCGAAAACTACAAATTAATATTATATAAATTAACTCTTTCGATACTTCATGATATACACGTACGTCCTTTCTAGTTTTATATAACATCGACTGTGGAAAGGAAAAATGAAGTGACGAATCTGAACAGATTTAAGAGAGACACCAAAAACGTATATTTAATGATTTGGTACAAAGCAAAAATATTAAGCAATGAAGTGCACGTATACTAAAACAAGTTTTTTATTTCCCCAACCTCATACTATTTCTATAAGTTATTAAAAAAAAAACAATGAAATGAATGCAATGGAAGTCACTTTTTTGACTCGCAAATTTTACATATCATCCTATTTTAAACTTAAAAGCTAAATTAAGTTTTCAATTTGGCACTTGTAGCTTATATTCTTTTGGCAGAACGTGTATTTTGTACGTATTGTGATTATTGACAACGCTATTTTGAAAATACTTAAGGTTACGTCCTTTTCCCTTTCCACGGTTGATATAGTTATAAATAATTGCATAATATTTATGATTCTCTTTCTCTGTTAGTTGTTGTGAAATGATTTTATATATAATATAAAATATATAAAATAATTCGACATAAAATTAAACATATGCATACTAATATTCACCAAATTTAAATGTTAGTCTTCATTTTATAGTTTAAACTATTATTAAATTTATCGTGCAATTAAAATTAAGCACAATGTAATATGGAGAAATTAATTTAAATTGTTTTAAAGTATTGACAACAATATTTTTGAATAGCAGACTAAGCGAAATAAATATCGATATCGCAATAAATTTAAAAAACTTAGAATGCATGTTAATTCAATTGTGTTAAGTATATATAATAAACCGGAATGATATGAAGTAAATGCTCAATTGATTAATTGATATTGTTCAAATATTTTAAAGCCGTACAGTGGCAGTTTATCGTTCTAGAATACTCGATAATATAATAATTATAAATCAGTATTTTTTACGCGTCCAATCAGTAAAACAATCATTTTAATTGGACGAAGTTCCCAAATTATATACACATAACATCGTTCCAATCAAGTATGTCAATTAATAAACGGGCATTTTGCATATATTGTTAATTAAAAATGTCGGCAACAGTATGTCAATGTCGTAACTCATTTAATTTGTCTTCATATTTTTATTATTTTTTCCATGTTTTTGGTTTTGTAATGGCTCTATATATTGATAACCTTGATTGCATAATTTTAACTCTCCACAAAGTCAATCTTAATGACAGGTTTTTGATTCATATCAGCTTCAAAACGTATGGGTGGAGTAATCTGTTATTATTATTATAATTTCTATAATATTATTTTTTATATCTATGTCACATCCTTCATAATGAAATCAATTCAAAAAACTGACGTCAAAAACACATGGCATTCAAAACAAAAATAACACCTTAACAGTACAAATTATTATTACAATTCACTATAACAGATATAATCGTTGTATTACTGGCAAAAGACGTTAAAGTACAAAAGTTAATTTTGAGATAATCGAGTTTTTATGTTTGAATCTCTCTGTTAAATACATTTAACAGCAATTTATTAAGGTAACGTCGTATTATACCTTAAAAAATTCTCGTAAAATGTATTTAAAACATGGACTCATCCTATAAAACTCGATTATCTTAGAACTCACTTTTTCGCTTTAACGTCTTTTGCCAGTAATACGACGATGTACTTTTTTCAGAGACTGCTGGGTACTGTCCATATAACTCATTAACTGGAGAGAGAATTACTTTGAAAGAAGTTAAAGCAATTATTTCTCGTATTCGTGAATGTTGGGTACATATCAGGAGTACATGTGACGAAAGAAGAAGAAAGATACTGATCAAGTATAATTGAAACCTGGTGTTGTTTTATGGAAACAATAAGATGGTGTTTATTTACGTCGCATGGATATTTAATAATAAAATGAAATAGCAGCGCACATCTTTACAAAGAAGAAATTAGTATAGTTTATTTTTGAAGAGGACATGATAAAATAAACATTATTTGTAGTTTGATATATATATTTATTATAAACTATCTTTGCTGGTTCTAGGAAAGTGAAAAACATCTAGATATCTACGAAGTCTCAAAAAAACTCTTTCAGAAGTTAATTATATGAATTTCAGCACTATAAAGATATATTGCTATCGATTATTTTGCGCGAGGATTTTACTTCATCCATATTAAATACTACAGTAGATGAATGACAAAATATTAAATGATAGTTAAGTTTTAAAATAACAATAATTTGCGGCGTAATTAAAGCCACCATATTTGGAAGTTTTCGAAGAAATTGCCCATAAACGCGTAAAGACTGGCACCCCGCAGATGGACGCTCACCAGAGGCGAGTGGATAGCGCGTCGTGCTTACGAAACGCTTACGTTCAACTTCGAGATGATTACCCTGCGCAGGTGTAATTATATATGCACTTAATATCGAACGATTCACAAAAGAAAAAAAATCGTGTGAACAGTGGTCATTAAGCATGATGATTGTAAGGCGGTTTTGGCCATACAATATTGAACATAAATAATAAATATTATTTTGGACTTAAATAATAAAAAAGCAAAACGTGAAGTTTTTTTTGTATTTTTCCACGGATTCATGCTATACTGGGATTCGTGAACCATAAATGCTTCATGCCCGTTCGAAACAAGCACGAAAAATGCCTGTGCGTTTTTCAAGTGAAGATGAATGATGAATTCAAAATTTCAATAAATGTTCAACTAACTTACTAGAAGTATGTATATTTAATCGATATTAATAATAAAGACTTGATAATTATGAATCTTATTTTATCTACACGTTAGCGTTTATTGGTTACTATCTTTATCGCCCGGCTTAACTCAGGATAGAATCAATTTCATTAATATAAAAATTAAATGTATTCATCCTTCTATTATATTACAAATTGATTTTAATACTTGGCTTTGTACAATATGTTCAGCTTCTTGTTTATCATCTTTAACAGTGGCGTAGCTACCTTAGAGTAGTTTATTTATTTTATACATGTTGTTACATTACAAACTATTAATTTAATACATTAACAACACGATATAAATATGGTTATGACGAAAATATCATAAAAATATTAAAATATAAAAAAAGAATAAAGAAAGAATTACAATATATATATATATATA
>JAGVSQ010013610.1:0-11014 GCA_022683975.1 Rhyacophila evoluta
GTATATGGATCTCCGCAATGTGAAGACGACTTGACAGATTATTTTTTTTTTTTTTAAATCCAAAAATACAGGACTGGTGAGTAATTGTCTGACAAACAATTCTCGTAAAAAAAAATAATCTGAAAATTATTAAGATAGTAATATTGACACATTTTTTTAATCTTTAGTATTAAAAATGAATTAATCTGCAGCTGGGTTCTTTAATTGCTGTACAGCAATAAAACTGATGGGAAAATAGCAAATAATAATAATTTCACCACGTTAGAAAATCAATGCCCTTTATTTATGTATTTTCGTCATTAATAATCGACAAATAATAACAATAAATTTCATAACAAATAAGTTATATTTTCATAACGATTGGTATATTTACAACTGAACGATCTAACTGCTTTGAAATGCCGAAGCAAAATTAATACTGCTCACATATTGTGCCGCTCCCGCTGTATACGACCACTGTAAGTTTTTGACACAAGATTCCAAGAATCCATATATCTATCCATACACATTGCTACACACTTTTGTTCGGAGCTGTCCAAAGATGTTCCTGGTTTATTAATGCATTTTTTGAAACATTTTTCAGTCATTTTGGTAAGTAGTTCCTGTGCGTTCGCTACAGCAATTTGTTGTTTTACTTGATCCATTAGTTCATCTTTTTGAGCGCCTGTTAATCCACTCGGCTGTATCGAATCCATAACTCGGAATATATATATATATTTTGCTTGAACTGATGGTATATCCTACAACGCTGCCATAACCTAACACGGCTAGACGTTTTTCTATTAGTCCTGAATAGTGCTGCAAGTAGTAAAATAAGAAATGTTACCAGCCGACTTTACCAGATAATACCGTCAACTCTACATGACAGCTGAAAAAAAGCCCTTTTTTTACCTTTTCAATTTTGTGGTAAAAATAAACATATTCAATAAGATGCTGGAAGGCGTAGTAAAAAATTTAAACGCCACTTTGAGATCAACGAAGAAATAATTGAAGCTGCAAAAAAATCGCCATTCCCGCAATGTGGTAACATATCCGCTACATCTGGCAATATATACCGTCACAAAATTACTACTAATATTATGTCAGACTGCGCGAATTAAATCAGAAGTTCTTAAACTTATGTAGTCTAAAGCCCTCTTTGGACAAATTTTTATTTTGCGGACCTCACCCTAACCATTTTACCACTTCTTTATACTTATTTTGGCGATAATAATAAACTATTTTTTCTCTTTGATTACGTTACGGCTACATCAAATACAAAAAGTCTTGACTATTTTTATTAAATGAGTTAATTGAATAGAAGCGAAAAGTTGGGAAATGTAAATTTAGTTTCAAAATTTTTATTGACAGCCTCAGAGCCGCTGGGTTAGATAAATCACTCTCTTCCGAGAGGTTAGCGTGCGCGCTTCGGAACCGAAGATTCTTAATCCAAAGATGCAGGACTCGATGTCCATTGAGTTGAGCAATTGGCTGAAAATCAATTCTCGCGAAAAATATGTCTTGACAATGCGGAAATCCATACATTTCATTTTACGAGTGGTTATTTTCACACTGTTGAGATCCATATTATGCTTTAAAAACGGACATTACGGGTTTTAATCCTATAGCTATAAGATTTTAAAAAAATCCAAAGACACCGGACTGGATATGCAATGGACTGAGCAGTTTCGCTGATAAGCAATCCTGAAAAAATCCTAATAATTTTAAAAAGTGGAGATCCATACTCCATTTCTTAAGTGGTCATATTCACACTATAGCGATCCTAATGAGTTTTGTTAATAAATATTGGGCAAATTTATATTTTTTTATTACTACATACTCACTTATTAATCATACATACAGCTTGGAGGGCTTGCAAGATGAAAACCTGAGTTGTAAATCATCTTAATCTATGGATGTTTATAAATTTCTTGATTTGACCAGACAGGGTTTGAAAAGACTTGATTTCAAAATTTATTATATTAGCCATAAAATTAATACAAAAAGATTTTTTTATTTATTTAGAAGACGGAGCTTATTTCTAAATCATCAAGAATAGATATAAAATCATTTCTCACATAACAGCATTCTTTTTTCCTACATTACTTGAAATTCAAAAAATAAATGTAAATATATAGCATTGACAAGAATCAGATCATGGCTTGAAAATTAGCATGGAAGTAAGCAATTCAGTTTGCTCTTCAATTCAAACAAGTTATAAATTATTTAAAACTGGTAAACTTCCATATGTGATCCACATTTTCACATATGGAAGTTTACCAGTTTTAAATAATTTAGAATTTAAAATCAATTTCCATCAAGCACCATCAGTCAAAAATATTAACTATTCAAACAAGTGATTCGTCAATTTCAGTTCAGGGGTTATCTTTCTGTAAAACAATCTGTTTCAGATTTTTGATTCTAAAGATTTTTCAAATCTGTACAATGATTTGACGCACAGACAACTAATGGAAATTACAGCCTCATCTCTAGATACAATTTTACGCACAGATAGTCTGTTAAGTGACACACCTTCAGATATAACTCTAGAAGAAGTATCTCTCAAGGTTGGTAGTAAACAATCATGTAAAATTACACAATATCATTAGTATGTATATTATTGAAATTACTATTAAAAATTAAAAAATACTTGTCTCATAATATTGTCAACATATTCAATACTATTTACTGGTGACTATGAGTTGGCTGACAGGATCATGGATCTATCATGAGATGTCAGTGACAAACAATCAAGATATAAATGTGTCGTAATTTTCTGTGTGCATTTTGCCCTTCATTATTATATTAAATCTTCATGATAATGAAGATATAATATAATACGCAAAGGATTTAAAGTTGTTAATTAATTATTAATCTTGCACTAAACATGTCTACTAATTATACATGCTCCATCATACTATCACTATATATCTTGAAAATGAATAATTTGCAGTATGTACGGTTAATTTAACAATTGCATATTTTTCAGATAGCAGTGGAACATGGTCGCTCGATAGTAATTTCTGTTCTTAGAGATAATGATACTCCCATAGATGTCATCGTAAGTCGTCTGTTAATTTATAATAAAAATTAAAATCATAGTCAAACCACGTAAAGCCATTTAACTTGACTTAACCGGTTCTATGCCATAGGTGCATATACGCGCTCAATAATCCCATGCATGCCAAGCCAGTCATGGAAAATAAGGGAGTATACGAATTGTACTTTAATACTCAACATCTAGCCAAGTTTGACTGTTTTAAATAATCTAATATCTTAAATACGGTTAAATATCTTGAAATCACGGTGAAATATTAAAATGAGACATATTGCCATAACATATTTTTACAAGGTTTTGATTTTTCAAAGACATTGCCGGCCCACCAAATGAATACCTCCAGGCATTTAAAAGGTTAAATACTATTACGGGACTGCACTAAACCACCAATTATATATAGGCCATAATATCTACAATTCTCTTTAAAAACTGACATGATACACCAAAACTAATAAATTCATTGATTTCTTTGTCTTTACATAATTTCTATGGAACTATTTTAGAGAATATATCATAAAATTATTAATATGCTTTCAGATACCACAAAATGGTTGCACAGTGTTCATGCTAAAAAAGGCTATTCGTAGAAGTTTTGAATCCCACTTGAGAAGAACGAAAAAAAATGATGTAAAAATCTCATGGCGGTATATATGGCGCACTCATTATTTGGAACACGATGGAGTACTGTTGAATGCTGATCATGGATTCATTGCAGACTATGGAGTAGCCAATGGATCCACGATCAAATTCTTAAAGAAGCAAAAAAATAAGCAGAACCTGAGTATTTGATATTACTACCTGTATGTCTCGATTAAATATCTTTTTCATAATATGCAATTTTATTATGTTAAATTACATTTGGCCACCAAATTGCGCCTCCAGGATTCTCTATTACTTGGCAGTTGCTGTGTCTTTTCAGGTCATGCCAGCATCCCACTGGTCAGAAAAATAGACAAGCAGATCCGGGCTCTCCAGAGGCATCCGTAGTATCCTTCCAGGGAAGTTACACCTAAATGCTATCTAGTAATACACTATTGCATATACTCGCTAGATAGATCTTTTGATACATAAACCAGTTAGAAAGACTCATCAGATAGATACACACTAGGCATCTGTCCTGATTCTCACTGTCTCTTATGTCTAAAATTTATTACTTTATTTGTTATAAATTAAGAAGCATCAAACCAATACTGAAAATGAAGGAACCATACAATTTGATAGTGATCAATCTGGGTGGTGGTTTTTAAAAAGCCAAATTTGTTTCTGCACATGACAGAACTCACCGAAGGAAGTGATCTGGACGAAAAACAGAAGTGGTCAAAGAGCTTGAAGAATACATTTCATCTAAATAAAACTCATTTATACAATCAATGTTATATTTTTTGTACATACTTGACAGAAGTATGAATTTACTTCCATACCTATTTCAAATATTACATAACACAATTAATATGACATAAAATAAAATTAATATGGTAGGATTATATTTTTATGTATTTTGACCTTGTAGTGTAGATATAAATTGTAATCACCAAACAATTATCATCTAGTCATATAGATTGAATATAATAAATGTTCATTTATTTATAAAAGTCGAATATGTCCTTCCGCCATTGCTATTTTAATATAGTTAGTTCTCAACATACGACCATCTGTACTTACAACCAACGTTCCCTCTAATTTTTTCGTTGTGTGTGCGGGCCATTAACTTATGTATGTGTGCGGTCCATCAACTTATGTGTGCAAGAAAAAAAGAGGCGAGAGTGCAAATATGCTGCGCAAATAGATAAAATTAAGTAATCAACATAATGTACTACGAAATCATAAATTACATTTTTCCAATATGCAGGTTATGTATAAACCCTATCATAAAATATCAAATAAAATATATTATTACACAAAACAAAAATATGGTTACAAGTTCCTTTCTTTGAAATGTGTGCGGGAAATTTTTGACACTGCTTACAACATTAAGAACAATCGTAAAAAAATCTGTTGTTTTCGTAGTTCAACGTAATGTCATGTATGAATAGTATAAATGGAACAAACTCTTAAAGTGGTATGGCACCAATATTAATTTAAATAGAGAATAGGAAATAAATGAAATTTTTAACAGAAGACACAATTTGCTCAACAGCCTGAAAGTTGACAGTGACGATTAACGTGTTCTATGCCACAGACAGAGTTAACTTGCCAAAATGTGCATGTCCGTTAAGTCCATGAACGAGTTAACTCGTGATTTCTTGTCAACGTTATAGGAATCCATCAGAAATGTATTTAGACTTTTATTGTACACAAGTATTATTTCAACCATTGACGAGTTGATAAAATTTTTACCACTTGCGTTTGACATTCATTAAATGTCACCAGGATCACCGCAGCATTTGTTAGATGACGCTT
The DNA here is from genome assembly GCA_022683975.1 of Rhyacophila evoluta. Lineage (NCBI taxonomy): Eukaryota > Metazoa > Arthropoda > Insecta > Trichoptera > Rhyacophilidae > Rhyacophila > Rhyacophila evoluta. The sequence continues at coordinate 5,438 of JAGVSQ010013610.1, forward strand.
GTTGGTATAATGTGGATTACGGAGAAGTCCCTGCGATTTTTTTCAAGTGATAGGTATACAAGTAAATAATATAATTTATTTGTAGTATTATGATTAGAATCAGAGTTTTAATTACAATAGATAAGTATAGTAACAAAAATACGACAAGAATCAAAGTATTAATGTAATGTGACGTTGTGTGTGGAACTTTGATTCGAAATGTACCATTTACCAAGTTGTGACGACTCATTTCATGTGTATTTTAAAAATAATATTTATCTTGAAAACTCAAAAAAATGATTTGGTAACTTTTCACAAATTTTTGTGATCCTATTAGCCAAATTAATAATGGAATTCAATGATAGATGGAATAATTTTAAAATATGGTCTCAAACACTGTTAGAACTTCAAAGGTACTTCGACTCACAAAGCAAGCATTTGCCTGTTATAATGAACTTTATAGGGGAAAGAAACAGAGTATACAAACGAACCTGGACATGCACATGCTTAGATATAAGAAAAACAAGCACCATCTCTACAATCGCTGAAAAACGTCAATACTTATTAGTAAGCAGTACAGATGATGAACATACTGAAAATATTACACCTCGATTTATGACCATTTTGACTTAAGTCCAAGGTGACAGAACAAAACCATATCATAAGTCGAGAGCTGGATGTGCTTATTTATTTTCGAAAATCAGACCGAAGATCGCTCAAATGCCAAAGATATAAATTGCAATAGTGGCAGATTGCACAGAACTCATGGACAAATTAAGAACCAAAATAAAATGTCTGGAATACCATAAAATATTAATTGAAAAAAAAAACTCAGAGGCTGAATATATTTTACAAAGGTTCGAATTCAGGTTGCGGTAAAGGCTCAGCAGGAAGGGGTTCAAATTCTCCGGTACTATCCATGTAGCTGTCCAGATCTCGCCCCACTTCTTGCGAATGACCCTGCGCCTCTGGTTCAGGGACGGGAGCAGGCGAAGGAATGTCCATATCATGATGTTGAACACAAGGTGTTGCCAGAGGCTGCTCATATGCCTCATTTTTTAGCTGCTCAATTTCCATCTGCAAACAGGAAGGGAGCATACATAAAAACTAAGTAATTGCAATCAAAAATTCAAAAAAATCCTATTCTCATAAGAAATTTAAAATGTGAGTGTCAAAATACTACAACTACATAATTTCAATTAAAAATTAAATACACTCACGGGTTTATATTCGGCCAACCTTGAGTTTTTTTTGTTTTTAACCGTTCAAAAACTAAGCAAAAAATACTAGGATGGCACTAGCATATTTTGGATTATTCAATGTAAGAAATTTAATGAGTTAACTTGTATAATACACAGAACTAGGATATCCTTGATCCTAATCATACACATACACACTCATATAACATATCACAGAACCTAGAAATGAATGTAAATTTACCGCGCATAGTCGCATTCGCATGATAATTGTTTTTCAAAAAGAAAATTAAAAAATATTTTTCTTTAAATTAAAATATTTTTCAGATATTAATTCTGCAGTGCAGCAGATACACTAGCAGACAGATAATTAGAAACATTTTATTTTTGTAAATTGTTCAGAAAATCTGATGCACTCGTTGGAAAATCAAAAACCACGATATGATCTATGATAAGCAAATATTACACATGATTTCTTTGAAAATTTCAATCGAAAATATTGTTCGGTTTAGAAGTTGTGCAGATTTTGAGAAAGTTGTATATTTTTGCGCTTATCGCTAAAAAACGCCCACTTTTGCCTAGAGTCTATCGTTCGAGACACCCGACAACGAAGTGTTAGCCAGGAGTGCCCACACTCCTGGGGGTGCAGGAGGGCATAATTGGGGGTGCGGGAGAAGCCTCTAGCAATATAAATTATTGAATCTTTGATAATAAAATATTTGAAAACTACAGTAAACCTTCCCAAAAATCATTTTGCAATGGGTGCAAAGACCTATTTTCAAATTCAAAGGGGTGCGGCTCACTTAAAAGGTTGAGAAACACTCCTCTAGAGCAACTAAAGAAACTAATTGAATTTTGGAAAAAGATTCTCTGGATAATAAATCCAAACTCTTCTGTACATTATTGTGTAAGTATTGTAATAAATTTATAATAATAAAGTACACATGATGCAAAGGAATTTTAGTACAAATTATGATATTGACTATCCTTCATTTACATTTCCATTGGTAATGTTTATGTTATAATTATAATTACTTCCAGATTGATAAATGTGTTTGATAGGCATATTAAAAAAAAAAAATCATTTTTGAAATTAAAAGGAATGTGTAAAAAATTTGATGAAGAGGTGCCAGACCATACATATATTCGTTCACTTATGGGGCGACCGTACATGTACAGCCATACAGCTCAAAGGGTTAACCAAATTATTCAAACACACTTTCATAGAGGCTGGTAAAGTTATAACTTACTGAAATAATGAAGGGGAAGATTATAATGTAACAGATATATATGAACCTGGTCTTGTTGCAATACTGAAGGAGGTGCCAGGTCATCCAAAGTGAGGACGGAAGGCGGAGCTGGATAGTCAGATAGACTTTCCGTCTGAAAAATAACACAATTTTGTAGTTACGGATAACATTTTGTGGAAGAAATGGCTAAAAGTGAATAAATAAATGTTTCATATTAACGCTGAATTCGTTAATTAAATAAAATACCTGATTTTGTGGAACTGGCTCCTCCATTTCTTTATTTCGCTGGAGCCCTAATGAGTCCATCATACCATGTTTGGTGGTGGCTACAGCCACCGTGTTTGCCTTGGCTTCTTCCTCCGTGGGATAGGCACTCTGCCGTTCACATTGGGCCAGGTGAGCAGCTAAAGCATTTCCTACAAACCGCAAAACGACAAATATAGGCCTGAGCATGGAACATATGGATCTTCACAACGTGAAGAATTATAACAAGAATTGGTAACCAGTCAATCACTCAACCCATTTACATCATAATGTTTTGCAATGATGTATTTCATTGCACAGCACACTGGTAAACAAGTTACGTCCTGTCTCGATTTGTATACTTGCTTTTGTCTCATATGCCTTGCTTGCCAGATATTGCTCCTAGTGAGTATCATTTATTTCTAGCTATTCAGAATTTATCAGGAAAAAAATTAACATTCCAGATTTTTTCACCATTCATTTTACACACATTTTAAATTATTTGGAAATAGCAACAATTCATGGATAATGAAGGAAAAAAATTATCATTTTTTTTTTTGCATTGTTTCAAAATGTATAATCACATATTTGGCACTTACGTGATTATACGTCTTTTACATTTTTATTGTCTACGCACTCAGTTCTATGGGTAGACAGATATAAAAAATATTGGGTTGAAGAAATGTACCTATATCAGTGCTTTTCATAAAGTATAAGTACGCAACTATTTGCAGATACAAGATTATATCTAGGGAGTGTCGATATATTATATGCTGAACATATTACCATCACGAGTAGAAAAGGAGCATATACAATGCATAGGGGCAGAAAGCAGTGTGGTTCCTTGTCCCCTTCTCTTGTTCTCCTGACATGATCCGGAATGGTGCAGCAAAGCTCGCCAACAAGACGACTGATATGAACATTTGGAACATTTGCAAGTGCCCCTGTAAATAAACTAATATTATATTCTTCACCCTTCATTGAATGCTAACATTGCTTATAAAGCTAGTTCATTATTTTGTCTCTTTTTACAGAGGGATCCTAGACTATTATATAAATTGATCTATACATAAATATATATGAAATTATTTAGGGGTGATTCAGAATTATCTTATAGTTCTGCGTGGAGGAAAGTGAATGGTGCATGAGAATTGATGACATAAATACTGAATAATTTGGGATCTCAATAGGAGTCAAGCAGGGGTGCATTCTTGTTTCAATCATATTTGATTTTTGAGTCTTTATATACGGAGTTTTTGATTTTATCATTTGGATGTCAATTACGTCTGACCGAATTATAACTGTGACCATATGACCTTGAATATGCCGATGATGTCATCATACTCGATAAATCTATCAGGGACATCTAGGATACTCTGGACAAGTTACAACCCAATACATCTTGCAATGACTTAAAAATATAAGCAAAAAAAACCAATGTGACTTATTTACAGTACCTGTCATGATTTAGACTGGTCATTGATCAGTGAGGGATTAATCATTGAGAGGACCAATAGCATTAGATATCTTGAGGCTTGCTCAAACCCCATTCAGAAAATATGGGAAAAACTGATATTTTTATAAAGAGCAATTATCCGGGATTCGAACCCGGCACTATGGTAGAGGTGAATATGTGTTGATGATTAATAAGTCAGCAGTGACTCACAGGAAATGTCTGTCATCTTCCAATTGTGTATCGCACTCTTTACACATCATTCCATCAGGAATAGCCAGGGTCATGCAATCGAAGGAGTCTAAGAAATTATGGTTAGTGGAATCTTTAACGGGAGGTGTCGCTTTGTTCTGAAACCAAACAATGGTTATTATTCATCTACATTTGTAGATTAATTATTCTTAAGTTTATATCATCACTTTAAAGTTATTTCAGTAAGCCTAATTTACACACTTTCACATTTCTTATAGAAATGGTATTGTCTTGCACAGAAATTTATTAGAATATAAAAGCTTATAATTATAATATACATTCAATTAACAATAATATTTCTTCTTTCTTTTCTTTGAATGAAGTAAACACCAATTACAAGAATAAAATATCACCTTCGGTTTGCTTATGAGATGTCCTTGGTTACAAAGTGGCCTGGCTCCGAACACAGAAGTATGGCAACGTACCTGATGTTCTTTCAGAGTCCCTGCAAAAAAATATTAGATAAATGTACATTCACACTCACAAACAAAGAGACAGACGAAATACGCATTAAAATTAAGCTCACCTGAATGTACAAAGCGCAGAGAACACCTGGTGCATTTAAGTGATGCATCGTCATCTTGGTGCTTGAGCACGTGTTGTAGGAAAAATTCAACATTCCCTTGAAGATCACAACCCTCTGCAAACACCTTCACCACCTATGCATACAACAGAATAAGATTCACTCCATGCGCGCTCAGTGATCCTTAGAGATAGCATATTCTAACACAATTCAGTATTACAATGCCATTTCAGGATACATAAAAACAACCATGTGATGAGCTTTGTTTTCTATAAATAGAACCCATAACACATATGAGTCGCTGAGCAGCAAAAAGCATTTTGGAATCATGACCAATGGCAAAGGTAAAATTTAGCATTCGAAATTATGTTGATTACTCACTTTCAAATGTTAAACGTTACCTTTACCATAAGTTTTTAATCCAGGGTGCTTTTTGCAACTCGACAATTCCTTTAATCTTTGTTATTAAGTTTAATGCAGTAAAATTTCACAATCTGACAGTCCCTTTCCCTTATTGCAAGATTAATAGTCTTATAAATTAATTTATATTTATAATCTCTATTCTGAATTATTTAAAACTGGTAAACTTCCAACTTATTTAGGTAATACGAGTGAAAAACTCAAAAAACATCTGTTAAATAATAATATCAGACCAGCATTTTATTGCAATAATTCTATCGG